>BLKR01000513.1:328575-490427 GCA_011170035.1 Teleogryllus occipitalis
ACTATGAGTTTGTCGTCCTGAAGTGCTTTTGGTACGGCTATGACTGGACATTCCTGTATAGTACTTCAGCCATATCAAACTTACCATAAATATAAGGCACAAGAACGTGGCCGTAAGTAACTGTTTCCAAGCAGCTGTACTTTGAGGACTGTTTACTGAAGAGGCTGAATGGCAATGTGATGTTTCCACTTCTCTCCAGCAAGAGCTGTGCAGCAACGCACTGCTTTCCTAAAAAAAGAACATACTTTTAGTCAGTCTCGAGCAAAATTGATTGAGTTGTGCAAACAGTAAATCATGCTTTGCCGAAATATCAAGTGTTTCTTACGTGCTGTCGAAGAGATACAGAAATGAACGAGTGAAATGAACAAATGAAATAGATTGATCATACAAGAACATTGAAATAGTTCACATACAAGAACAGAAAGAGAACAGCCATGAATGAAGAAAGTGAAATCGCGGTACTGACAATCACATCCCTTCATCCACACAGATTCCTCAAACACGAGTCACAAAAACATTTTTAAAAATGCTTATCTAACATATGACAATATGTACATCACTGGATTCGTCGTTTTACCATTGTCATGATAAACTAAAATATGCATTTTTCCATTTGAAAAACAAAGTTATCTCAATATCTCGAAAAATACAAATGATAAAATAGAAATGAATACTTGTATGGATTAGCTCCATTCCCTCATGTACTTCCGTGAAAACTACATTGCAATAACTTCAACCGTTAAAATACTGCAGGAGGTGCATTGTCACACATGCCAGACCAGCGGCACACGCACATGCACGGCATGTTGCCTTGGGTGGTCGGAAAAGGGACGAGGGCGACGCAGAAACGCCGAGAGGATTGAGAGCAGTCCGTCGTGGACCGGCGGAGGGGGGAGCGCACGTGTGCAGGATCTGGCGCTTCCGCCTTAGGGTGTGAAGGTGGCCTGGGGTCTGGCCCACATGTGCCGAAGGGAAGGTAGTCACATGACTTCTCCCTATATAGGTTTGGCGAGAAGCGGCCTCGTAGGATTCCTCTTTGAATAGGTCACGTGCACAAACACGAGTATCGTGGAGCTCTAGCTTGGAGATGCACGATGCTAGGCTCTCGACTCCAGGGGTATAGCGTCCATGAACGTGGGTGATGTGTTACATACCCTGGCAACATCAGCTATTGTAATTTATTTATTGTAAATTAATTGTAAATTGTTCATTTGTTATTTTCTTTTTGTTTTACACGTTTTGTTCCATTCAGATTTCAAACATCGCGCCGTTGTTTCGCATTCCAATTCGCATGGTGGAAAGATCTTTTCACCATAGTTTCTAGCTTTTTCTTCGATTTTTCTATAGATTTGTCTTTATATATAAATGCAAGAAGTTCTTGTATTAGTGCTTGCATTTCCTTTATTTCATAAAAAAGGATTATCATGTACAAAATTCACGAGAAATTCATCGAACGTAATTATTTTCTTCGCCATGTCAAGTTAAAGTCACTAGAAAAATTCTTACTTTGAATTCACAACTCGCATCGAAACCGTTCGCATACTAGTTCAGTACACAACAGCAATGAAATGACATAATCACAAACTACACGATCACAATATGAAATCTACCATGTTTGTTTCTTTCAAGCTACTCTCTGATTGGTCTTCGACGTAAACTTTACGTAAAAGCTTGGTGCTTGTGAATTTTCAAGTTTACAGATTTACGTCTACGGTTTCGTCATATATTGTGAATGATATCGCTTAATAACTCATTTCTAGATTTTGCGGCTATGTTATGTTTACGTTTAAGTTTGCATTCTGAATTAGGTCAGCGTCCTTATGAAATAGACTACGAAATTTCATTTTTTTCTTCTATGTTTGTAAGAGAACAAGAATAATTTATGGACACTGTAGTTTTATTTAAGATTATTACCTTATTTTTAATGCATTTAGCAGTTATATATTTGTGGCCAATTTAGGTTAGGGATTGTGCTGTTTCACTGCAGAAAGGTATGTGCCGGTGCAATGTATATCTGTGACGTGAAATAGCGAACACAACACGATCCAAACAAGTGGCTAAAAAATTATGGAATCACATTGTTGTACCGTGGACAAATTGAAAAGTAGAAATATACAGTCTTTAACCAAGAACAACTACAATGCCAACAGATTTGTAGTTGGTCTTGCTCCAACATTCTCTGAAAAGGAAATTATAATTAAAGCAAGGCCTCCAAAACCAACTCTCAAACTTCTCAGTACTATTACGAACATTAAACTAGAGGTGCTACAGGATGGCACAGACTTTCTCGTAGTAAAGTTTTCTAATTTCCTTGGTGCAGATTGGCTTTACGGTGTTGCCTCATCCGCTAGCCAGCTGCCATTTATCGCCGCCCTAAGTACATTTTTTTGACCTTTTCTCAAGTTTTCAGTTTCCTAATAGTAGAAGCGAAATATACCTTCAATAATATTAAAAAAAGAGTAAAACCTTGTCCTATTTAGAAATTTCCATCGAAAAATTTGAAGCCGTTTATAAGAAAACGGCGATTACGTATTATTTCAAATTCCAAATTTTAAGCTCTTTTTCACAGGAATCTATTGAGTTTTCGAAATCTTCATTTCTAGTCATTTGAAGCACTTCCACTCACAAATGTAATAATGTATACAAATTGATTGAAATGTGCATATTCACGATGTGAGAGATATTTCAAAAAAATTACATTTAGATAATTTTTGAAAAAACAAATGAATACACCAAAATGAACATTACGTCATGTAAAACAGTAGCACTATCCATTCGAGAAATTTGAAGAAAACATTTGGAGTCATTTTTGAGAAAATGGCGTTTGAGCGTTCCAGAAAATGCGGAATTTTGAGCTCATTTTTACAGAAAACTGTTAAGTTTTCGAGAAACTTTATTGTACATCATTTAAAGCACGTGTTCTCATAAATCTAATAATGTGAATAAATCGCCTCAATGTAAATATTATTGACGTGAGTCACAAGTAAAACATACATTTTTGTAACTTTTGAAAAAACAAAAGAACAGAGCAATACGGCGTTTATGTCATCGGATAAGGTGCATTTGGTACTACCCCTACCAAACATTTAGAGACAAAATTTGGAGCCGTTTTTCAGAAAATCTTGTTTTGTAATTTTTTAAAATTGCAAATATTGCAAGCACTATTGCACGAAAACTACTATTTTTTAACAAGTCTACATGTCCTTAAAGAACTATTTATGGACAACAAATGTCATTTGAAGGAAAAATCTGTGTCCTCAATTTATTAGTTGTTGGAAGACGCCGAAAAAAATTAAATTTCATTTGCAATTTTCGAAAATTCTGTGTTAACAGTGAAAATCGTACCTATGCCACCTTTATAAGTGTATTTTGCTGTATTACAAAAATATAAAGAAAAAGTTTGGAGCGGTTTTTGAGAAAATTTTGAAAATGTCCGGTGTTCTTTATGTAAAGTCCCCGCACATTTTAAATTATGTTTTTCAAAATTTCAAAGCTTCAACTAGAGCCAGATGGACAGGAGTTTCTTCAGTTTGGAAATGATCGTACGGATGGTTTAGATGCTAGTAGTGTTCACAGACGGACGGACAGACGGACCGGCGGACGGACATTTCGAAAAGAAAAAAAGAAAAAAAAACTTTTTCGGTATCAGGGAACCCCAAAACGTGTATTTCCGTTGAAATCTCGAAATCGATTTTCCGCAGCATTACATAAGTTTCTCCATACTACGTATATTACTCCTGTATAAACGTATGTATACGAGAAAGTAAAAATGTCACTTTCATTATCAAAATTTATGAGCACGAATCATGGATATGCGGATGTAAGAGTCTTAAAAAACTGTTTTGCTGATCTATTTTCATGCGAAAAAAGTGTAGAATTTCAATGGTTAGGCAGATTAAAATAATATTAAGACATAGTAAGTACTCATACACACACATAGCATGTGACAGTTAAAAAATGTTTGGAAAATCTCAGAGGATACACTTTTATTGAAGTCAGCACAGCCAGTACAGGCTTTGTTGAGCAACATTACTGTGTTGCAAGGAGAAATAAGGAAATTATGTCATATTTCATTCGAGTTATAGGCTATATCTGGAGACAAAGGCTTGAATTTCATAGCCATAATGAGAATAGGAGATCATCAAATAGAGGTAATTCCATAAAACAACTAAGTGAAATAATGAAATATGATAAAACTCTCAAGGATCGATGGAAAATTCCACTGTATTTCGTGCAACCTCGCCAGATATTCAGAACGATTTAATTTCAAGTGTGAGCATGGTAATGACCTGTGAAATTAAAAATGAAATTTCTAAAGTCTCTTTTGCCTCCTTGACACTGGATGAAACCCCTGATATACGCAGGAAAAAAACTTCAATTGTTTTCCGTTACGTGTCTGTAAATTGATTGATTTTCTTTTCCCTAATGTTTTTTTTACTATAGATTAATGTTACCATTTTGTAAATTATGCCAATTCTAATGGATTTATAATGATATGTATAGGACAATTTTGAAAATAATTGAGAGTCAGAGTGCTCTTATTATTAATTTTTTAATAAAAAGCATTTATATTTTGCAAAGTCATGAACTTCAGTCAAATTTTCCTAACCAGTAGCACGTACACTAGGTTTACCATTATTACTTTTGCTGGATGTTTCTATTTTAAATGTACAAATTATTTGTGTGATCTATTTAACCAAAGTATCGGGTATAGTATTGGTGAATGAGGATTGATGAGGATCATTGGGGAGTTTTAAATTATTTTCTCATTTCTCGGGTTACATACCCTAAGCCAAAAATAAGTTTAGGCCCCTGCTCGAGTCGAAGGTGTTCGAGGTGGATAAAATGTATACAAAAGTTGAAAATGAACTGTATATGTGTAGCTCATGTCTGTGATTGTCCATTGCAACCTACGACGTCACACGAGCTCGGCGCCGCTGGTAACCGGGGTTCCCAGACGGTCACCCATCCGCGAATACGTGGAGTCTCCAATTGCTTAACTTCCGTGACATCACGGAGCGACGTTAAGCAATTCGGCCAACGACACTGGTAATAATGAGCACATAAAAGTACGTGTACTATGTAGCAGTTGTTTACACGTATATTACTTCCTAATTATCAAATACTTGTCTATATTCTAATCGCATTTTCTAATACATAATAATCTAATCTAATATTCGTGTACATTTTATACTTAACGTGGACTATGCTCTCATCGTATTTAAAATTGTTTCAGTGCTTGCAAATCAAAACGTAAAATAGATTCTAAAGAAATATCTTGAAATCAATTTGTCCTGCTCAACACTGTTTTTCTCTAGTAATCCGTATTCCTGAATAAATCGAATTTAAAAAATATTATATAAAATGTTTATCTAATCGCAACACGTTTTCAATTGTTTTCCGTCTACACAATCTGCATAACTTTTCCTTCTATTTGAACTTGTGGTCAGGTTTTGAGAACCAGGGTGTTTGCATTCCATGCACGTGTGCTCCTCAAAGCTTTTCGTCATCGGCTATATAATCTTGATTGTTTTCTGGTGTGTTTATGTTTTTGCAATCCAGCCGTTCCATTCCCGTGAGATGACGCAAAAAGCGCATGATTTTGGCCGTCCTTATGGTTTATGATTCACCTTTCTGAAGATATTGTTTAGCTATTCTCAACACGTTTTCAATTGCCTTTCTCCTAACAAGCAACTCTCGTTCCGTCCAACTCTCGTAGCGGAAAGTGCAGGAAACTTCATTCAACGTCTAGAATCTTGTGTGAACTCTCGTATCTCGATCACTTACGAAGGAACACGTGAAATCTAACTTAAAAGCCTACGGAAGGGTAAAGGTTTTGTGTGGAAACTGAGCATATGAAAGCAGTAATTCGGTGTTGGTATATCAACGTCAGCAGAAGCGGTAAGTTACGTATTTTAACTGAGTAAAGTACTGTCATTCATGTGATCATTTATTTCAGAAAGAACACAATTTACATTCTCCCATTTTACAGGAGACACAAAACACATACATTATTGAAAAGAATTGTTGGCATTGCATCTTTGGAACTGTTAAAATACACTTTACACATGATATGCAGATTCTTTAATCAAAAGTGTTTCTTATGGATTTTTTTTTTTTTTTTTGTTTCGTACATGTGTACTTTCTAAACTGAACGCAAGTACACTGAGAGTTCAAAAATAGTAAAAATTAGTTATTTATGACTGCGGTTTTTCTACAATGCGACACAATTAGTCCCTCATGGGACAGAACACTTTGTTGCTGCTTTCCAGATCCCCGACGGGTGTCAGAGATTTTCTGAATCAATAGGATCGCCCATACGAGAACGGGTGGGCTCCATAAAAATTTATGGAACTATGGCCATTTGAAAAGTATCTATTTCTCTGGTTTTACCTAGGAATATTCAAACCAATAAGGCATCCTGTTTGAGTGGAATAAGTAATGTTTGATGATCATAAAATTGTTACAAGATAACGTGGCACCACTTCGGCCAAAAATGCGTTGATAAAATACCATTAAATAATATTTATTGGTTTTCTAAAAAGTAGAGAAAAGGACGAGAAATGAAGTGTTAATGAGGTTTCTGGCACCCCTTAACCCTTTTTTTAAAAAATTTTATTGGAGTCGATGTTGTTCTTGTATCGAAAACTAACTTTTTTTTCGCTAAGCCATTCAGTTTTATTCGATACAGCCTAATATGTAGGCTCTACAGGGACGAAACAACGAAACTTCGAAAATAAGCTCTTAAGAAAATGTTAAGTATATTTTTTCTAATAAACTCTTTCGATATTTCGAACACAAAGTGCGCAAAAATTACTAGATTTTTCAGAAAATTGTGAATGACCATTTTTAAAGAGCTGCTTTGTTAGAACAGTTTCTTTAAGGCAAACATCTCTATCTACAATTTTGCATTTTTGAAATTTTAAATTTTCACTTTCGAAAATACAGAGAGTTCCTCCGAAATGAAACTAGCACCACTTTTTTTATCTTTTGATAGATACGTGAAGAAAATTTCAAGAAAAAATCAAGCGTTTTTAAAAAAAAAAATTTAAGAAATGAAAAGTTTGAAGTAAAATGAGGCGAAAACTACTCAATATTCGAAAAATTGTACTTGACCTTATTTCAAGATCTGTCATTAAAGAACAGATTTCATTCATGAAAAAAATCTTTAATTTCAATACTGTAGTTGAAGAACGACGTCGGAAAAAATTGAACTTTTGCAATTTTAAAAATCAAGGTTTCCACAAAAATGAGACCCACGCATTCTTTTAAGAGCCACATACTACTCGCGCAACTTTTCTTGAACGATGACCTTGCTTCCCCTCCCTTGAGCAATAAACAGTTGAAGGAAAAAGCTCGCAGCGAGCACTGATGACAACATTCCAAGCATTAAAATTTCGTTGGCGCGAAACATAAGCTAGTCAGAGCTAGTTGCTTTCATAGTCGAGAACTTCTGTTCAAATTTATTGCCATTATCTAAAGAAATGTCTGAGGTATGTCCAGGACCTTCAAGGGAGTCATCTAAAACTCTTATCTAATGTCCCTGTTGTTGCCTACCCAGAACGCTACCTGGCCGCACACGTAGCAGGTTTGACGTTGATTTTTAGAAGGTTGTCATTACTATAAATACTCTAGTGGCCGACTTTGTAACTAATACCCCCACTCGGCCCGCATTTCTTCAATCCATCGTTCAAGAAAAGTTGCGCGAGTAGTACATTATCTGAGGACAAAGTTTAATCAAACAATTTCGAGACATTTTTGAAAAAAATTTGAAAATGTCTTTGAGACTTCATGTAAAGTACCCCCCATCAAAATATGTTTTAAACATGCAAGACCTCAAGTTCGTTTAGATCGATCGAGGTACATCAATGTTGAAGAAAATCGTATAAACGGTTTAGGCGCTAGCGTTGACCTCACGCAGGTAGACCGATGAACAGGTAGATTGATTGATTGACTGTCAGTGATTCAGGGCGCGTCAACTACTACGGCCATTAGTCCCGTCAGTGTAGTGCGTGTTTTTGCTCCGGAGGTGGCGGTAGAATTCCCCCACTGGATTGCGAGATCTGGCGCCAACCTACAGTCGGCTAGCGGAGTTTTTCCTCAACCAGTATCTCCTACCAGCCGGGCACCACCCGAGTCAGGACAAGTTCTAAGCTCCCGACCGTTCTCCCGGCATGCGTGGTAGTGTAGTGCATGTTAGTGTGTGTATAAAGGGTGAGAATAGAAGGAAGAGGTAGGAAAGATCGCGCGCGGTCCGTGACCCGTTTGTGAAGGTACTGCACCGGCATTCGCCTAATGTTGATCGGAGAATCCACGGAAAACTACCGATCAGAGCAGCTGCTCGAATTGTTCTCCAGACAGCGACTGAATTCGATCTAGCTGAAAAGCTAGTGCCGAAAATCCAGCCACCGTCGGGACTCGAACCTAGGACCTCCCGGTCAGAGGCACTGAACCACCTCTCCCGGTGACAGGTAGACGTTTTGCAGTTAATTGTAGATTGATTGCAGTAGATCAATTTTTAAAAGTTCCCCGGCGAATATTGAGTGGCCAATCATGAACATACCTACTTTAGAAACCAATCTGGTTATTTATTACACACACAACGATGCCCGAAGGAATTTTATACTAAATATATCGACAAATGAAATATTATTAAAGGCTCATTGCTGTTGTGCAGTGAAGCCCATGAAGGTTAGACACATCTGGTAAGAAATCGACCCTAGTTCCTGGTAATGTAAGTGTAAGTCCACACCTTCACGAACTACACAACAACACCTCATTCATATTCCTCATGTGCTTTCTTTGTATATGACGGAAAATATATGGTGTTGCCTTTTCTACAAAATTCTTATGGACTTCATACTTATGTGTAACAAATAACCAGATTGGTTCCTAGAATAAGAGCAAATAAGAGCAAATGCAAGCAAAATAAGAATAAGAGCAAATGCTGAGATGGCCCCTTGTTTTGCTTCTGGACATAAATGTAACTTCATTTTCTGTGCACGTCTTCTAGAATTCAGTGGGAAATACAATTATTCAAATTATCGTTTCCATGTTGTCGCGGCAGGAAGTAATAAGAGCCAAAATTTATTGCTTATTTATCCTTGAAAATAGATTTTAGTACACGGGAGTTTTTTTTTCCCCCTTTCAAAATTTATTGCTTATTTATCCTTGAAAATACATTTTATTACATGGGAGTTTTTTTTCTCCCTTTCAAAATTCAAAATTTAAGTAGTATATGACAGTATAGGGATCACAGAATTTTGAAAATGTGCACACAATTCACTTTTCCCCATAGCACGTCATACGCAGTTTTTAACTGTTTTTTTGACGTAAAATAAATAAAAAAATAAATAAATAAAAGATATTCGTTTCTTGAATGCACGCTGAATATTCGACCGGGAAGTTTTAAAAATTACCTGATAATGACGACACATTCGTCTTCGAAACGTGATATTGTAAACATACTACAAGTATAGCAGTTCTTCATGTATTCTGATCCTGATTTTTCTTCTGCTGCACCATCTGCATCTCTTTAGAGTTGTGGAAGCTTGATTGTTGTTTAAACAGTTGAGTCTGTTTCTTCATTTCCCGAGGGTCCTTTGTGGGAGGGGAGTCAAGCAAAAATGATGTACAAACTGGAGAGATGGAAAATATTTGGATCACATGGTTCCTGGACACACTGTTTTGAACAAAAGTACTCAAAGCGAGCTCAAAAAGACACGTAAGCTTCCGCGGCTCGAGTCGATGACTTCTTGGCTGTCCGGGTGACGCCGCGTAGTGGTCTGAGCGACCAGAACGACTGAGTGGCTGCTCAGCCCACTACGCGGCGTCACCCGGACAGCCAAGAAGTCAGCTCAAAAAGACGATTTCAGGATTGGTGACTGGTGAGGATTTGGGTACTTAAATCAAGTGCTCTAAGTATAGCACAGGGTTCACAGGAGGAAAATAAAAGTGGTGTAGGAGACGAAACTGACTATTAACCTGTGATATAGGGTATTACGGCACATTCAGACCTTGAGTCTTGTTTTCATCCATCTATGTGTTTTTTGGTGGTTTTGAAATTGTATGTTCAGTTCAGAAATTAAGGACGGATGACTGTTTTTGAGATCACTGAATACAGTAGTTGCTTTCCTTTTATGTTTATGATTGGACAAAAAGATTCCCAGGGCGGAGAGGAATAAGCATTTTAGGGAGAATGAATGAGGTTTCGCTTTTAATTCAGTCCGGTTTTCGATGAGTCATTCATATAGGGTGTCGAAAATTCGCATGGTTCTGGTGGGTTGGAAAAATTTACTTGTTGTGGTGGGTTGAGAAGGTTGACGATATGTTTATTAGTAGGGTTGGTTGGTAACAAAAATGTGAAGTATGAACATTTTAGGCGTCGAAACTTCCTTCATAAAGGATACCCCGGATAATATGGTAAAAAGTTCCCCTAAACAAAAATTACATATGAGTATTACAATATAATTATAACATGAAAATAATATTGTTCAAAAGTTTCTTAGCCCCCGTTCCTACATCCACACCCCTCTACAGACGAAAAGTGTTTTTTAAATTTTAATTGTTTCGGCAAATTAACACTATTTTATCTGACAGAAAAATATGATAAATAAGAAAACAATTTATACTATCAGAAAAACATTTTTTGATATTTTCTCAGACCCAAAGTCAAACCCAAAATTTTGTTTGAAAAAGTAACAAAAATAATTTTTATTGTCTCTTAGAACCCTGGAACAGGCTGGAAAAAATCTCAAACGTTCCTCTTAAAACACAAATTGTGAATTTTTTTCATATTTTTTCGACAGTTGGGCTACAGTTACAAAAATTAAATATATCCTGCCTTTATATCATCTTGACTTTAAATTTCGAACTAATTTGCATACATTGTTGTAGCACTCAGTAATATTTTGTTTTTGGAATTTAGTAACAAATTATCATTTTTTTTAAATCTTTCTAATTCTTTGCATAAGTATATTATACGCTGAGGAAAGACAATAGTTTTTAGCAGTTTATAAGAAACCATCGACACAAAAGCTTGAAAGTATGATACTGGTGGATATAGAATTACACCCCATTCTAATGACAAATGGGGAAATGATGAGCGACATTTCGGGTGCAGGTTGGGCAACAGTGGCATAGATGGGCAACAGTGGGGAAATCAAGGAGGAAAGGCTGAATCCCGATGTTTTAGGCAGTATTCTACAAAATACGACTTTTATGATCAGCCTTTTTTTAATTTTACATATTTATTACTTTTGGGTGCCCTCCTCTCCATAGAATGAACAGACAGAGAAGAGAAGACGAAATCAATGTAAAAATAAAGTGAAGGAATATACCTAAATGATCTTTCACGATAAAATTAAAGAAATTATTTTCTTTTCTGTGAATTTTTTCTCAACGCTCAACAGTATTGGAATGGGTTTTCTCGCACAGTCCCCGGATCTCTAATGCTGTAAATCACATTTCGGGGAATTAGTGTCCGTAGTGGGCTGCTACATTAAATCAGTTTTCAGTTTTCATACCATAATTATATACAAAGGGCAGAGTTTTCGCAGCGTCCAGATTCTATGTACTTATTTATACGTATACAAGAATAAATACTTAGGTAAGGGAAAATACAACTTTTTCTCTAGACTAAAACATTAACAGATGTGAGAGCGTAGGCTTCCGCTGCCAGAGTCAGTAACTATTTAGCTGCCCGGGAGATGCCGCGTCCTAGGCACAGTGACCAACGTTTCAGCCGCCATTCTGAGACCTTCCGCCTTGAGAAGCTCGCAGGTGCCTAGGACGCGGCGTCTACCGGACAGCCAAGTACTTGTCTACAAAAGCCTTATTTTTTTAAACTATGGCCCTGCAATTTAAAAATATGTGAAAAAATTCACAAGTGTTCTGAGATGAAGTTTTAAGATTTTTTCCTGCCTAAGCCGGTTCTTCTAAGACAGTAAAAAGTTTTGGCAAATCTAGGTTCAACCTATTCCCCTTCATTTCCACACATGTTCCCTACTTATCCTTCACCTGTGACCAATTATTTTCACGTAAATTACCAAAAACTATCGTCTTTTCTTAGCATATGATATACAAAGGATTAGAAAGATTTTTAAAAACGATAATTTGTAACTGCATTTCAAAGTCAAAATATTACTGGGTGCTACAACAATATATACAAATGTATAATATATTCTAAAATAAATGCACAGAACTGTTGTAGTCATTTTCAAAGTATATTTAAAGTCAAGGTAATTGAAAGGCGGGAAAATGGTTTTTATTTTTTTAACTACAGTTCAGCTGATGCAAAACTCTGAGAAAAATCACAATTTGTGTTTTAAGAGGAACGTTTGAGATTTTTTCGAGCCAGTGCCATGGTTCTACGACACAATAAAAATTATTTTTTACTTTTTAAAATATTTTTTTTTGTTCGACTTTGAATCTGAGAAAATATCAAAAAAAGTTTTTTCTGATAGTATAAATTCTTTTCTTATCATATTTTTCTGGCAGAGGTGTTAAGTTGTCAAAAAAAATTAAAATTAAAAAACACGTTTTTGGCTGTAGAGGGATGTGAGTGATGGCATGGGGGCTTAGAAACCATTCAAAAGAATATTTTTTATGTTAGAATTATAATGTAACCACTCATACGCCATTTGGTTTTGGGGAACTTTTTACCATCTTATCCCGGGGTACCCTTTAATAAGAAGAGAATTTATATCAGTAGGCAGTTTGATTGGCATTGCTCATTTGAGTTTACACACTTTCCGAAATACAAAGGCCATCGGTAACTGCTATCAATTTCAAAATGATATTGTTGTCAGTTAGTTACATATATTAAATGTTTTTATCTCTTGAGCCTCCTCTTATCTAGGTCTCATACTCTTTTGGGTTGTTCACAGTTTTTTTTAAAGCCGTTCTGATAAATCCAAAAGTATGGTCACGTGATAAAAGAATATCGTTCCTGACAAGGCAGTTTTGCTTGATATGTATTTTCCTTTCGAGTCCGGAACGTACTGTTTCTTGACTTTATGTGGCTATACGGACACGGCGCCGAAACCTTGGCCTCGCGAATTTGAAACAGATATTTTGATTTTTTGCGAGGACTTAACACGAACCGATAACATTTCCAAATTTTCTCAAAGAAGGCTACAGATTTTCATTACTTTATACCCTTGGATAGAGGGCAAAGGACGCTTAAAAAGTTGCGCAAGGCTGATTTTTTATGTACTCTAAATTTTCGAAAATTCCAAAAATTACGAATAATGCGAAAAAGTATGTGACGTAGCACAACTGTTTAGTCCCTGCCTCGCACTCTAACCTTTCTCTATAGTTATTTTCGAGCGGGGCTTCCCTGCCCCATTCCCTTGGCCTATTCAGCGCGTCCTCGGCCCGGCGCATGCCAACAACCCCCAACCCGCATCCGGCTTAAACGTGGAGGTGTAACGGTTTTTCCGGGCCCGGCTCGCTGCACGACGTCCCAGTATCGTTATGTAGTCTTGACATACGGCAATGCCACTTCCACTACTGGATCACCGTCCCACTGTCCAAAGGCCCTTTTACTCGCCTAATAGCATACGAGATCCTTTCGGTAGCAAAATGGCGCAAGCAGCTAATGAAAATGATCGCTTTTCCGCGCGGCGCTGGGGGTGACGCCAGGCTGTGGGGTTTTGGCAGTCGCGCGCTCCCTGTCGCCTACGTAGAACACCACGCTTCAAATTGAATCAAGCAATCGCACGTCGTCGCCGCCAGTTGTAGCTCACCCTGGGCACGGCCTGTATTTCCGCAATGAAACTGAATGGCACAAGGTCATCTGTAAAATTCCCTTTCCGTGTCCGCTACCTCTACCTCAGGGGAGACTTCTTCGATTATGATCTTTGGCCGACGATACTTTTTCCAAGCTGCCTAGTGTTGGAATTTGTGGCACTGAGGCGATACATTTTTCTTAGGTGGGGATTAATTTACAGGAGATTATATAACCTAACATAGGTTCTGAGTTCACTATAGCTGAGGTTCAGAGTTCACTCTAACCGATTCTTGTGCTTATTTGAAATGTACGTGAAATGGGACCAATGACTTAAGTTCACTATAACCGAGCGTTGACTATAACCGAAGTCCACTGTACATATATTTACAATAAAATGAAACATTTTAACCTAAAAAATAAATCTATTAAACTATCTTTCATAAAAAGAGCTATCCCTTGTCGGAATAACTCTCTTTACGATTCTTGGCATCCTATTCATGAGTTTTTCATAAACAAAAGCTTCAATGAATTATTTTACAAAACCTATTCGAGGTACTTTTCAATTCTGAACCACTATGGACCGGAAACTGTGGCACACGACAGCAAACTGTGTCTTTCCCAGACCCCAAACATTTTGCATCGATGAGTACACTTGAGTGGGAATATTTTATTTTTTTTATTTATTAATTTTTGAAGAATTTACATAGATCAGTAAAAATAACTATACATATGTATTTACAGACTTACATGCTAACCTTAAATCTAATCTTACATACTATTACAAGGGGGAGGAAATCCCTTTTCGGGTCCTCAGTCCGGATCTAAATCTGCAAATTTTTTTAGGAATATGTGATATGGATATTTGTTTCTTATTCGTGTTTGGTAATTGGGGTTTTTGGCTAGTTTGAATGGTGATAGTGCTGGGATTTGAGATAGGTTATGATAGAAGTTGGTGGCCAGATAAGTGATGTATTGTTCAATGGGTTCCAAATTAAATTCGTTGTGAAGTTGATTGTTGGTTATATACCATGGGGCATGAGCAACTATTCTTAAGAACTTATTTTGCAGGACTTGTAGTTTATGGATATTAGTTTTAGCAGAATTGATCCAAATTGGGCTGGCGTACAACATTAATGGTCTTAAAATTGTCTTGTAAATTGCTATGGCTGATTTATATTGTATTGAGCTGTTTCTGTAAATTAGTGGTCGTAGTTGTGCTAGTTTTATTTTAGCTTGGGTCACTTTGGCATTTATATGTTTTCCCCAAGTTAGCTTGGTATCAAGATACAAGCCTAAATATTTTACAGGTTTATTGGAGGGGTACCATTCTATTGTTTTGTTATTTAGAGTGAGAGGAAGTGGGGGAGAGTGGGGTCTTAAAGTAAAAATTTTTGCAGCGGTTTTGTTAGGATTTAGTTGAATTTTAAATTTAGCGGCCCAGCTGTCTATCATATTTAGATAAAGTTGTAAGTGGGTTCTTAACTCAGTGAGGGTTGTACCGGAGGCAAAAATGGCTGTGTCGTCGGCAAATTGAGCAATAGTAATTTTATTAAGTGTGGGAAGGTCAGCGACATAGAGGTTGAATAGGGTGGGTGATAACGGAGAGCCTTGGGGGAGTCCAGCGTTTATTGTCCTTGGGTTGGATAAATGGTTGTTAACATTAACTGAGAAAGTTCTATTGCTTAAGAAATGTATTATTATTGATTTTAAGTATTGTGGAGTGCCTATTTGGATAAGTTTATATAAAAGAGCTTGGTGCCAAGTTCGGTCGAAAGCTTGTGTAATATCAATAAATAGAGCTATGGAGTGGTGTTTTTTTTGAAAAGCGGAATAAATGTACTCTGAAATTCTTAATAGCTGGTGTTGCGTTGAGATTCTATCTGTAAATCCAAACTGTACCTTGGGGATAGCATTGGTTGAATATAGGTGGTTTTTCAGTCTTCGCAATATGATTTTCTCGAATGTTTTGGAAAGGGTTGTTAATAAACTGATTGGGCGGTAACTCTCGGGGTTTGATGGGGTTTAATGGGAATATAAAGTTCCCTAAGAAATGTTTATCTACACAAGATAAAGTGAGACAAAGAAATTTTTTTGTATTACTTAAATATTGAAAAACCGGATTTGTCATAAGTAGTATTGATTGAAATAATATTATTTCAACTTAATTTAAAGGAGTGTCATATCACATGATATTATTGGGATCTTGGAAACTAAACACCATAAGAATAAATTATTAATACTGTACGAAGAAAATTGCATTTTTGACAGAAAATAGTTTTATTGTTAATAAGAATATAATATTACCTTATGAAAAGAAAGGAGCAGGAAGATGACAATAACTATCCCTAAGTTATTATTATATGATTATTAACATTAAAATTGTTTGCTCAAAATGTGCAATATTCTTTGTACAGTTTTAATTATTTATTCTTATTGCCTTTTGTTTCAAGATACTATTAATATCCTGTGTTATAAAACCCCATTAAATGGAGTTGAAGTAATAAAAAAATATTTACAATCCGTACTTATGATAAATCCTTATTTTCAATCCTTCAATCAAAGAAAGAAAAAATCTGAAAATGCAGAGGGATGGAAAGCACAGTTCCAAAACAAATTGCAACAATTTTGTGAATATTTGGAATATGTTTCGTATCATCAAATGCTAAAATCAGCTTCCCTTCCCCAAGCGCGCGTTTGCTGGTGGAGCGTTGCGTGACCTTGTGTGGCAGACTGATACGTTCAAAATATCCGTTAACACACGAGTTGCAAAAAATCAGAATTACTAAAAAAATGCTTATCTAACATATGACAATATGTATATCATTGAATTCCACTTTTTACGCTCGTAATGAGAGACCGAAAAATATGTACAGTTCCATTTGAAAAACAAATTAACTCACATCTCGTAAAATAGAATTGATAAGATATATAGAATTGATAAGATACATGTATGAATTAGCCCCATTCCCACATGCACTTTCGTGAAAACTGCATTGCAATAACTTCAATCGTTCAAAAGTTACAGTAGGTGCTAAAGTTACGTGACTCATCTGTTATGTCACCTCCCTTCCTCTTTTGTACGGTTTCTGAGCAGATGACTCAAGCAAGTGGAATTATTTCGCGTGAAATGTGGCATCCGTATTTGTTAGGGATGTCACGAAATTTACAACAGTTAAAGTGATAATTAAACTGAAGAACAGTGTACGATCATTTTTCGAGACGAAAACCAAAAAAAGAGTTAAATAATGTTAACATCGAGAGTGTATATTCTTTCCAAGAAATATAAAAATTAAGAAATGGCAGTTAATGTTTTTCATCGAATTTCACTGACTAAATAAAGACCTTTGACAATAATCACTTTGAAATCACAAGCAAATAAATACAATAATCACAAAGAAATAACATTATCTGGAAAAGAATGAACATACACACTACACAAATTCTATTTTCTCTTAAACACGAGAAACATTGCACTCAAAAATTGAAACATATATGCGATCAATGAATTATTACACTGTTCGCATTTAACTGGAGTAAAGTGAAATTTATCTTATTTACAGTAAGTACAGTTTGAGTTTCAAATGTGTTTGCGAAAAAGAATTCAAGTTTAAGAATTATTCCACCTAACTCTTTAAAGTTTAGCGTAGTCAATACCATAGACTTCTTAATTTAAGAACATTGCTAAATAAAAGGAAGAGCAGTAATTAATGAAGTGAACTTCGCTGTTAACTGTTCATTAACTTTAAGAAAGTTGCAATACAATTATTACTTCGATTGTCTAAAGAGAAAAATGGATATCCGAGTGTTAATTTAGAAATTTGCATAAGATAATACCTTCTTAATACTAGATCTTCGATTCATTTTATGTACAGCTATTTCCAAATATTGGTATTTTTGACGTAATTTTTAGTTATGATTTGATGTTTCAAGTGATGGCTGGAGTGTATGTATAAGCTGAGGTGCATTACTATAATATTACCTAACCGTTACAACAAACAAGAAACACTACACCGGACCACCGCTTCACCGTTACTACAAACAAGAAAGTCCATGCTATTGATGCCCAACTAGCTTTAAACAGTACTTGTCTTACATAGGAGACTAATAATATTTCCGAAACAAGTCACGCTCACAGAACCTAAAGAACTATTCGTTCTATTTGTAAACTTGTAATTTAAGGCAATACTTGAGATCGTTTTCTTTTCGTATATTAATAAAACCTACAGATTACACAATATGATAAAATATATAAACTGGGACCTGCACTTTCACCGGTAATTACAACCTTTCACCAGGTATTTAAAATTATAAAAATATCATCGGCACGTGCTGCAATTCAAATAGCTAATTTACCCGTAGCGTGATGAGTGCAAAGTGATGATACGCTTTCGAAGATATATATATGTCCGCCGCTTTTCTAGGTTGAACATCGGGATCGTTGGAAAATTCATTAGACCTTCCTTCATTGCTCTTAACATTTAAATGCGCTTCTTGCTTTCTAACCAAACCGCTCGGGAAAAGAAATTACTGTACTTCTCAGATATACTAAAACCTTTTTATTTATTTATTTATTTATTTATTTACTTATTTATTTAACGTCAAAAATAGTTAAAAACTGTGTGCCGTGCTATGGGGACAAGGGTATTCTGTGCACGTTTTCTTAATTCTGGTTCCTCACCCTAACCCACATACAAGTTCAATTCTGAATACAGACGTAAATGAGCGTTTTTCGCAAGAATTGATAAGAAAATATTCGCTCCCGTGTAAAAAATACTATTTGCAAGGACAAATCAGGTTTGGGCTCGTATCCCTCATTGTGCCTTTCGTGCACAAGAAATCGAGTCGAGTTCTGTCACTGGAGGAGAACTCTAGCGGCCGGCTGCTCTGATCGGTAGTTTTCCATGGTTTCTCTGTTCGATTCTCCTGGCAAATCCCGGAACAGTGCCCTAACAAACGGGCCACGGACCGCGCGCGATCTTTTCTTCCCATTCCTTGTCCTATCAAACACTTCACTTACATTTACACTTACATGCATTACACTACCACACATGCCGGGAGAATGATTGACAAAGAGAGATTCACAAGAATTACGTAGTTGGCATTTGCTTATTATACAGTACAAACATAATTAATCTAGAGTAATACCACAAAGTTCATACGAAGTTAATTTTGAAAGTAAAATACAATCATTAGGGAGCGGATTTTGATGACCTAAAATATCGTCAAAAATGATCAATAAAATGCTCTTAAAATGTTTTTAAAATGCCATCAAAAAACACAAAAAACACACCACAATAAAAGAAAAATGACGTAAACATTTTACGTCATTTTTCTTTGGTCCAAAGACTGGTTTGATCCAAACCAGTTCGAATGAACAACTCATGCTGTTAGATATGTGATTGATGTAAACGAGACTTCTTCCATTCGTTCGAATGAACTCAGCGTGCAAACTTTTGGTTTGGACTGTTCCTTACTTGGAAATCTCTGACCTTCGTTATCCCGAAGACGGCCGAACCGACAATGGCGGTGGTAGGTGTCATAGGAACCTTAGATTACATACAGCCCTGTCATTACAATTTCTGAACGAAGAAATTGAATAGGCTACTTAGGAATTCTGTAGAGAACATTTGTTGCATCTCATAAATGTATTTGAAGCAAGTATCATTTAAATGATATTAAAATCGATGTAATCAGTAAAAATGGTTTAAAATGACGGGAAATGATAGAAAAATGATTTATTAATCCAAATCAACAAAAAATGATATAAAATGGGTCATTTCCTGATATCGTAGGCTTCCGCGGCCAGAGTCATGATCTGGGCTGTCCGGGTGACGCCGCGTCGAAGGCTGGGGTGCCGACGTTTCGACCGACATATCGCGGTCCTCTTCAGGGCTGTACTGTGGGTACTGCTGGGTCATTTCCTTTTGTCATAATATAAAATTAATTTCTATACTAAACGGCATTGTTCTAAAGTGAAAAGAAAAAAATCCATTTTATTAAAATTCGCCCCCTAGTAATGATCAATGAGGACAAAAGCTTTTAGAAGTTCTAAAAATATTCCAATAGGTGCTTCATCTCTATACATGAATGAAGCGACATATTTAATAAAGAAAATATGGCTGTATTGGAAGATTCCAGCATCACAGCCAGATTCCCGCATCTTCCCGATCTCGCTTGAGCCTACGAACTCGAGAGAAAATCTTGAATAACCCTGTGTTGTAATAAACAGGCACAAATTATTTTATGGAAATTGTATTGACAAATTGTGATGTTGGGTAGAGATGTAACTTCGGCATATTTTGTTTAGACGTAATATATCTTAAGTAGAGTTTAATTGTTCTTGGTGAGTACGAACTGAGGAAATAATCGGGGGGGGGGGAGAAATAAATTATTTAAGCTAGCATCGAGTGATGCTAGAAAGAAAGAAATACCTCGCAATATGAAGGCACTGAATATACATATTCAATTAATTTAATACTTTATTTTCAAGAGTATACTTAAATGTAAAAATAATTTTCCAGTTTTGTCAAACCAGAGTTGCCAGATTCAAGTTAGCGATTAGCGAGGTATACTGAAAATGTAAACATTGTCTTTAAATTTCTCTGGGGGATTTGAATAACGCCATATTAACATTCTTCTAAAAAGGTGAAGGATACAACTATTGTAGAACAGTCATGACGCTCTACTTAGCTAAGGCTTTGGCTCTGCTTCTTGGAAATCATGGACATTAAACGTTGATTAGAATAGGGAAAGTTTAATTTTGATCTTCTACTAACACATTTTGACGGTTGAATTTTTCAAAGAATGGTTGTTCGCAGTCCCATGCTCCCTTCACAGGATTCTCACATCTGAACCCACCAGTAGCAACAACCTGCGTAAAACGCCTTTCCCAGTTGCTTTTTACATTGAGGACCAACTGCATGTTTCAGCAGCACGTGTCTTTGGTGACATCTTTCATACGCTGAGATCTGACGCAATAAAAATTCAGTAAAAGGAGAACGGCATTAAGAAGGAGGATAAACGTGACCGTGATTATTCAAATTTATACGTTTCTCTCGCGTCAATGCGTCTGGAGACACGTAATACAGGATGTACGAGAGACTTGCTAAGGCCGTATGGAAAATGCCGAGCTCGCGGCTGATGGTAATGCACATGTTATCGCGAGAAAAAACAGGACAAAGGACTAAGATTGTTAAGACGTGTGAAGGACTACAAGGTTAAAAAAGGTTTAAACGTTGTGTCAGTTGTCGTAGATCGTCATTCAGTATCATATCAGAGAAAGTATGTGCGTTAGGTAGAACTAGTATCTTGAAGAGAGTATCTAGTATCTTGAGACACTGAAAATGACGAACATTCGTTGTGACGTCAAAGGATTTAGCTACAAGTGATGTACAACATTCCCTATTGCCAGGTAACCGTGAATCAAAGTTCTCCTCAAGATGGACGTTAAGTAACACCAGGGGCGGATCCAGCCGATCATTTTGGAGGAGTTCATCAGAGATTTTTGTAATGTAATAAACATATTTGTTATTTTTGTAGTGTACATATGATACTACACAATATTATTTTTTAATAAATACATAATTCTAACATAAATATTTAAATAAATGTTAGTAATTAAAGGAAGGAAACAAACGAACATTCTAGGCCCAGCATCTGCTAGTGAGTAACACGATCTATTGGTGCTCAAATACGATACAATCGTAACTGCTTTAGCTTATTAAATCCCTGAAGAACAAGGTCCTTTTCCTTGCAAAAGACTTGACTCGGCAATCCCATGTAGCTACATTAGTAAAGATGTTAATGTATGAAAGGGTTTCGTTTTTTCTCAGTTTTACTTTCTCGCATACTACTTGCGTGGTGTAGAGAAAGTATTCCAATGACGTGGCAAAAACGGCATTTTTTCGACAGGAAAACTCCTATTGTCGGGTCCTGATGATGAAAAAATGGATAAAACATGATCCTGAAAGTAGTAAGTAGTAAACAAAGTAAGTAAGTAAGTAGTAAACAAAAGTAGTAAACTGAAAGTAGTAAACAAAGCAAGCTTTAGATTATTTCAATTTCGTAGAAAATCTAGAGATAACTCTGAACAAAATTAGTAATCTCTCTTTTAAATCCATTGTTGTATGTGGAGATTTCAATATTGATTTTCTGAGCGAATCCCACGAAAAAGAGCAGTTTCTCAATTTAATTCATTCTTTTAATTTAGATAATACAGTGAACGTACCTACACGGAATACTCTTAAATCACAAACAGCAATAGATCAAATTATAATTAACAAAACCACAACTAGATATGAAATAATAACGAATAATCTTGGTTACAGTGACCACGATGCACAAATTCTTACAATTACTAATAACATGAATACTGACACAATAAATAAAACACGCATGTGCAGAACATTTACTACAGTTAACATAAAGTTATTTACGGACTACTTGCTGAAAGAATCATGGGAGGCAGTTTATAACGCTATTGACACAAATGAAAAATATAAATTATTTTTCTCAAAGCTTTCATTTCTCTTTAACGCATGCTTTCCTATTAAAAAAAGAAAATTAAACATTTCACGAAAAAGTAATACTTGGATCACAAAAAGAATTAGAACATCGTGTAAAAATAAACGTACTCTCTACTTTATTTCTAAACGTCATGACGTATCTCAAGATTTCCTTATCTACTTTAAAAAATATAAAACATTGTTACGAAAAGTCATAAGGCAGGCTAAAATCATGAAAAACGATCAGGATATTTTGAACTCAAATAATAAAACAAAAGCAATGTGGAATATAATAAAAAATACTACCAAATCAACTAGAAAACCCGTAGAGAATGTTGTTTTAAAATATAACGATATAAATGTGAACGATCCGGCAACAGTGGCTAATCTCTTTAACCAATACTTTTCGAGAATTGCTGCCGACCTCACTAAGAGTCTTCAGCCACAAAATTCAAAAAGAGACAGTTCACCCAAAATTTTAGACACAATGTTCGTTTCCGAAACTTCTTCCTATGAAATCCTCAAAATAATCGGTAAACTAAAAAATAAATATTCGTCCGATTTAGATGAATTCCCGGATTCTTTGTTAAAGACTTGTGCGTATGCCATTATACACCCGTTAACTCACATATTTAATGCATCTTTATGGACTGGAACGTTTCCAGATATTTTCAAAACAGCTAAAATTAAGCCGCTTTTCAAAACAGGCAACAAAAATGAAATTCAAAATTAACGGCCCATTTCTCTTCTATCAGTTTTTTCAAAAATATTAAAGAGACTTTTTTACGTACGAATGGAAACCTTTCTCACTAAACACGACGCGCTTTCAGATTGCCAACATGGATTTAGAAAATCAAAATCAGCGGAAACAGCTATATTTTCTTTTCTTAAAGATGTCGCCTCATCATTGGATCAAAACGAGGCACCTATTGGATTATTTTTAGATCTCTCAAAAGCTTTTGACGTCATTGATCATGACATTTTACTTTCAAAATTACCTTCATATGGAATTCGCGGTATTGCTCTAGATTGGTTATGTTCGTACCTTAAACAACGATCTCAGAGAGTTGAAATACCTTACTGGAATGATGGAACATTACGTACGCACCTATCCGACTCTTTGCCCATTGCATGTGGAGTTCCTCAAGGATCGATTTTAGGCCCTATTCTGTTCCTACTTTACGTAAACGATATGCCATCGACGATTCGAAACGGAAGAACGGTTCTCTTTGCGGATGATACGAACATCCTTTGCAATAAAGAAACCGTAAATAGTACAATATCAGATGTTTCAAATTGGTTCCGAAATAACAAATTAATAGTAAACGAAAAGAAAACGGTTTTAATGCAGTTTTCCATATCAAATAAACAATTCTGTGCTCCATTGAAAATGAACAGTGTACCATTGACTGATGTTAAGGCAACAAAATTTTTAGGTCTCTCAATTCAGTCAAACCTTAAATGGAACGTCCATTTAAATGAATTGAACACAAAATTAAGTTCATTATGCTACGCGTTCAGAATTCTTGCAAATTCAGTCAGCCTTCATACTGCTCGTTGTGTATACTTCGCGAATGTTCATTCCTGCCTGAGATATGGCATAATATTCTGGGGAAATACATCTTATAGCTCCCAGACTTTTAGATTACAAAAACGAATTGTACGAATAATAACCAAATCCCACCCACGTGATTCATGTAAGCCTCTCTTCATTAATCTAGGAATTCTACCATTACCGTGTCTTTTTATTTACGAATCAGTGGTTTTTGTAAAAAATGACTTGCTCAAGGGCTGGAATATTTTTCAGAAAATGCCGAAGTCTATTACTATAACACTCGACGTAGAAATCATATTCATCAGGTGACAGTATCAACAGCTCATTACAAAAAATGCACATACAATACATGTACATTATTTTACAACACTTTGCCAGATGACATTAAACGATTAAATTCAATAGAAAAGTTTAAATCACAAGTGAAATCGTTTCTGCTGCATAACTGTTTCTATACAATTAGAGACTATACTGAGCATCACAAGAAAAGTAACATTATTTTTAACAATGAGACATAATGCATTATTTACCATTTGGACTGTATAAATGAGTATAAACAACCTGTAACAACTATTGTACTACAGCTTCCGGGTCAATGACCCCCATCTCGATCAGGTTTTTCGTCCAGTTTCCCTGATCCATTGAGCAAATGCTGAGATGGCCCCTTGTTTTGCTTCTGGACATAAATGTAACTTCATTTTCTGTGCACGTCTTCTAGAATTCAGTGGGAAATACAATTATTCAAATTATCGTTTCCATGTTGTCGCGGCAGGAAGTAATAAGAGCCAAAATTTATTGCTTATTTCTCTTGAAAATAGATTTTATTACATGGGAGTTTTTTTTGTTGTTTTTTTCTCCCTTTCAAAATTCAAAATTTATTGCTTATTTACCCTTGAAAATAGATTTTTTTTACATGGGAGTTTTTTGTTTTTTTTCTCCCTTTCAAAATTCAAAATTTATTGCTTGTTTATCCTTGAAAATAGATATTATTACATGGGAGTTTTTTTTCTTTCTTTTTTTTCTCCCTTTCAAAAATTCAAAATTTAAGTAGTATATGACTTAGTGTAGGCATCACAGAATTTTGAAAATGTGCACACAATTCACTTTTCCCCATAGCACGTCATACGCAGTTTTTAACTGTTTTTTTTGACGTACAATAAATAAAAAAAGTAAGTTACATCCTCTAAAACGTGTGGTCAGAATCCACGTTTTTTGAGTCCTTGGTACCGAAAAATTGTCGGCAATGTCCGCAAAACGTC
Source organism: Teleogryllus occipitalis (assembly GCA_011170035.1). Classification (NCBI taxonomy): domain Eukaryota; kingdom Metazoa; phylum Arthropoda; class Insecta; order Orthoptera; family Gryllidae; genus Teleogryllus; species Teleogryllus occipitalis. The sequence continues at coordinate 353,626 of BLKR01000513.1, forward strand.
GGCCAACCTAAACCGATCAGACGATTTTCTCCACAATTGATTTTCCGTCATCAATCTGGCCGAATCGAGGCCCTACATGTTTGGAACGGATATTTTGATTTTGCGAGATAATTTACATGAAGCAATAACATTTCCAACATTTTCTTAAATAGCTGGCGTGAAGGACACTTTCAAAAACGGAGCAAGGCCCCTTTTCGTTCAAAAATAGACTGCTGAAGTTACATAAAGTAAGTGTGATAACAATTTAATGATAAACATGACAATTTGAAAATTATGGTTTGTAATTTCCCTTCAAATACATTTTCGGTAGGGGATGGACGGGGCGAGACCTCTCTCGCCCGGGTACACTACCCACTTGGACTTAACACCAACAACCGGCCCTGACTGTGAAGACATTCTTTTGACTTCTGAATAGTTTTTCATCCTTTCACTGGCGCTTGGCAGTTTAGATGGATGCTTATACCATTCCTGCCGTATAAATTATCTGACCTTACTGTATTTCTAGCGTTTCATTGTAAAGCAATCAGAGTCACTGCCGACCCTGGAACACAGCACAGTACTTCGCGCCCGACCCCTCAGTGTTTTGACATCGACTCTCACCATGTCTTAGAAAGGAGTACGAACTTCGTCACATGTTAGCCAAATGGAATTGACCGCCTTTCAGAAGCAGTGCTGCTTCTTCTACACTGGACGCATGCTGTGATTCGTACGCAGAGATAGTTTGCATGGATTCACTCTGATAACAATTTAATCACCTCACGCTACCCCTGTGGCCTTATTCAATGTAAGCGTAGATGTTTTCTTTGATTTGAATATCTTGTGCATCAACTTTTGTTTCTTGATCACAATAAATTTTTGTTTCTTCTGTTTCAGATGTGTGCAGTACATCACTTAAAAGAAAGACCAAATTCGTAAGAATACGTTTCTGTTTGTACTTTTCCTTTCTTTATCTTATGATAAAACTCTTTAACAATTTCCATTTCATATCAATAATAATTTATATTACTGTAGTTTGTGTGTTATTTTTTTTAGTATTTTGGTATGAAGTGTTTCGTGTTTTTGCTGTGTGTTCGTATGTTCCGTATTTCGAACTTTGTTTTACATTTGTTGCAATGATTTGATTTTTATCGTCTGACTTGCATTTCCTTATGATCCCTGAAACTACCCTTTTTGCGTTAAAAAGAAGTACGATTTTAGTAGAATTTCTTTTAATAGAAATTCGCTTTTGAATGATATTTGATGGGCATTAAGTTTCCTAATTTCGTTAGCAATCAGATAAAGCATATGTGTCTATTTTAGACATGCATTAGCACACACAGAGAGTCCAAAGTCTTCTTAATAAGTTGAAAGCAACTTTTCTATTCAACATCTCGATATTGTGAAGTGATTTCCCGGCGAAATGCATCACGTTTACAGGGATATTACGAGGAGGCTCTGCCGTCGAACATGTGGCAATGTGATTGGTTATGATGTGTATATCCTTTATAAAATACTTGTCCCGGAGTTGTAATATTTACGAGTGCAGTCCTGACAAAATTCCAATAACGGGTCGAAACGTCGGCGGCCAATGAAATACTATGTACATCCAGTTACAGTGGATTCTTGATACAGTGACCATGAAGATAGTGAAATGAAGTCACTGATCACGATCAACATACGTAACAAAAAAGTACTGGGATGTTCTATTATAATGAACTCTCAATATTATCTATATTGAACATAGTAAATACAGCTTCCTGGAAAAAATGTCCCTCCGTCAGTATAGTGAATTCATATAACTAGGAGTTTGCTCGAAGATTATTTCGAGATTTATTTTTGTAACATTTTCGGTGAACAAAAAAAATTGAGGGAACCGTGCAACTGTGGGAATTGTTTCGGGTCATCAATGGCAGTTCTGTCCCGCCTGAAGACTTCATTGACGCGGAGCACAAGATAATGTAAATTGTGTCAAGCTGAATGCAAGGGCATTGTGAATGCGGTGCAATGTCAAAAATTCACTTTTAACCGTGAATATCGGACATATGCCACATTTATAAGTGTATTTTACTATATTCTTACAAGAAATTTTTTAAAAAAATGGAGCAGTTTTTGAGAAAATTTTGAAAATGTCCGGGGGGCTTCATGTAAACCTTTTTACCCCACCACATTTTAAAGAATGTTCTCAAAATTTCAAAGCTTCAACTAGAGTCAGGTGGACAGGGGAATTTGAATTTTATCGGCGTCTCCTACAACTACAAAATTGAACACAGATTTTTCCTTCAAATGAAATTTGTTGTCCATTAATAGTTCTTTGTAAGTATAAGTTCATGTATTTTTTTTTAATTTTAGTAGTTTTCGTGCAATAGAGCGTGCAATATTTGCAATTTTAAAAAATTACAAAAACAATATTTTCTCAAAAACGGCGCATATTTTTTCTTTAAATTTTTGGTACAGTTAGTGCCAAATGAACCATATACGATTAAATAAACGCCAGATTGCTCTATTCTTTTGTTTTTCAAAAATTACAAAAATGATATTTTTTTGACTTGTCTCTCACGTCAGTAATATTTACTTTAGAGGCGATTTCATCACTTTATTATATTTATGAATACATATGCTTTAAATAATGTCAAACAACGTTTCTCAGAAACACAACAGTTTTCTGTAAAAAATAGCTCAAAATTCCGCATTTTTAGAAACGCTCAAACTCTATTTTCTCAAAAATTGCTCCAAGTTTTTTCTTCAAACTTTTGCAGGGGATAGGGATAATGGCACTGTTTAATATGGCGTAAAGTTCATTTTGGTGTACTTTCTTTTAAACAAAGTAAACAAACAATTTTTTTAATATCTCTCACGCCGTTGATATGCACATTTCAATGGATGTGTATACATTATTGCATTTGTGAGTGGAAGTGCTTGAAAGGAATTCAAATAAAGTTTTTCGAAAACTCAATACATTCTTGTGAAAAAGAGCTTAAAATTTCGCATTTACAGGAACGCTTTTTCTTAAAAACGGCTCCAAATTTTTTAACGGAAATTGCTATTTAGGACGAGGTTTTACCCTGCTTTAATATTTTTAAATTAATATTTGCGTTCTACTATTAGGAAACCGAAAAGTTGAGAAAATTTTAAAAAAATGCAATTTGGGCGGCAAGAAGGAGGGGCAAGACTGTACAAAACCAGTCCAAAAAAGGAAATTAGAAAACTTTACTACGAGAAAGTCTGTGCCATTCTGTAGCACCTCTAGTTAAGATCTATTTAGAGGTGGAGAGTAAAAGAGGAAATATAGTGGTTTTTCTGCATTCCAGTCGGTGGTGAAATTATGTATACCCTACTGTTTGCCGACGATCGTGGCCGGGGATATGGATGACTTAAACTATATGCTCCGCAAGTTGGGAGAGAAATATGAAAAATGGGGCCTAAAGATTTATATGTCTAAAACTGAAAATCTGAAGGTGGGAGATGACGAGCTGAATGATATGGAAATAGAGACTGAAAAAATTAAAGGTTGTACAACTTCTAAATATTTAGGGTTCACTTTATCATCTCATGGTAAAAGCAGTGATTACATTAATAATAAAATTGGACAAGGTAAAACGGCGATACGGCAACTAAACCCCATTCTGGGGATCGATAAACTAACAATAGGAACAAAGCATATTATTTACTCCTCAGTGGTTGAAAGTATCACTACCTATGGTGCAGAAGTATGGGAACTGAATAAAAGAGAATGAGACAGACTTCTTGCTCTTAAAATGGATTTTTGGAGAAGAAATAGTGGCACTTCCAAACTGGATCACGTACGGAATGAGAAAATGGAATATTAAGGGCGTTAAAAGAAATATTATCGACAAAATTGACATCAAACGCCTCCCCTGGTATGGTCATCTAACAAGAATGGAAGACTTTATAAGGCTTAAATTAATATGGAAATGGATTCCTCGCGAGAAAAGAAAACAGGGACGACCACGAAGAAGATAGGCCCAAGATGTACAAGACGCGATGGCTGACAGAGGACGACAAGGGGGAGATTGGGAAGATAGAGAAAAATGGTGATCGGGAAGCGAGATGCGGCGTCAGCCGTAAAAAAACTCGCTGTATATATACCTGTATGACGTAATATTTCTAAAAATATTTTCTCAAAACCCACGCGAAATATTTTCATTGAAGTTTCTTCTCGTATGTAACAACGTATAGTAAATAAACAAATAAAAGTAAAAAAATAAAAACTAGTAGTGCTATAGAACGGCACAGGCTTTTTCGACGTAGTTCGTTTTCAAATCTCTCTAGCCTGGGCTAGGTTTTCCGAAAAAACGGCTGCATTCTGTCGCTCGAAAAACAATTTTTTCACATTTTCTCAACTTCTCCGCTCCGTAATTCTAGAACTGAAACAATTATGTCTTGAATAATATATAAGGGTAGAGACCTTGTCCTCCTGGATGACCAAGGTTGTTAAATGATGGGTTCTGATTCAGCACTTGAAACCAAGATGTTGTCGGTTCGAGTCCCACAAGGGAATTTTAATTTGATGAATGTGTTCTTGTAGAAAACTACTGAGGATTCGAGAAACTTTATTGAAAATCATTTGAAGTATTTCTACTCATAAATGCAATCAATACATATGAAAATAAATCAGCCGTATTGTACGTGCTTTTGCAATTTGCAACTTTCAAACATTTTTTTCAACTTTCTTTTGCGATTTGTAAAACGTATGTCACGCCAAATTAATTGTTGAGATTTTGTCTATCTGTATGAACTTATTTAAGTTAACTAATGAAATTTAAATACATTACAAAGGTACTCATAGTACCAACTTAGATATCCCTAACAGATTCGAGAAACTTTATTGAAAATCATTCGAAGCACTTCTACTCACAAATACAATCAATACATATAAATAAACCAGACATATTACACTAAAAGAATACTATTTGAAGTTTTATATAATGCTAATAAACCAATTTCACAAAAAATGAGGGATAGCCCCTTGTTCTCCTGAGCCCTTCAATTGTCTTTCTCTGGATCTCTATGGACCGAAGTAAGTAAAAAAAACAATCTATCAACATGATATTTAAATACAATATATACACTACCCATGGGAATTTTACCAATTTTACATGAATCAGGTGTATTCCTTTTTATAGGTCTGTCCAAGTTCCATCCATACGGCTGTGTGACATAGTGGTATGAGTGCCGGAAAGTTAACTTTGAGGATCTGAGACCGGGTCTCGGAGGAGAAAAAAAGTTGTTGGTTGAAAACACTTTGGCTGGTATATGTAGTAGTATAATATTGCGGAGCAATTAGAAACAATGCGAGAAAGTATGTGCATTGATAGTACCACTAGTTAAAATCATACTTATTTTTTGTTTATTTATTTAGCGTCAAAAGCAGTTAAAAACTGTGTGTGACGTAATAAGGGGAAAAATGTATTCTGTGCACGTTTTCTTAATTCTGGGATCGCTATCCTAAACCGTATACAAGTTGAATTCTGAATACCGAAAGAAATGAGAGTTTTTGGCACGAATTGTAAACAAAATATTCGCTCCGATGTAATAAAATCTTTTTTCATAGACAAATTAGCTATAGATTTGGGTTCTTATCCTTCATTTTGTCCTTCGTGAAGGAATATACTTCTGCCACGACAACTTGGAGAACGGAAATTTGAATAACTTATTTCCCACTGAACTCTAGAAGACGTGCATTGATAATGAAGTTACATTTATGTCCAGAAGCAAAACAAGGGCCCATCTCAGCATTTGCTCAAGGGATCATGGAAACTAGACGAAAACCTGATCGAGATAGGGGTCATCGACCCAGAACCTGAGATACAATATCGTTACAGGTTGTTTAGAATTGTACAGTCCAAATGGTAAATAATATATTAAATATCATTGTTAAAATGAATATTTTGTTTGTATAATACCATTGTTAATCCTTTCTGATGCTCGGTATAGTCTCTAATTGCATAGAAAAAGTTATGTAGCAGAAAAGATTTTACTTGGGGCTTTAATTTTTGTATCGATTTTAATCGTTTAATTTCATCTGGCAAAGTCTTGTAATTTAATGTACATGTATTGTACGTGATTTTTTTGTAGTGAGCTGTAGTTACTGTCATTTGATGATTATGATTTCTATGACGAGTCTTATAGTTATAGTCATCGGCGATTGCTGAAAAAATATTCCCGCCCATCATTTTTGACAAAAACCACTGATTCGTAAATCAAGAGACAAGGTAATGGTAAAATTCATCTATATATATATATATATATATATATATATATATATATATATATATATATATATATATATATATATAAGAAAGTCGTGTTAGTTACACTATTTATAACTCAAGAACGGCTGTACCGATTTGGCTGAAAATTGGTGAGCAGGAAGCTTAGAGCCAGGAGACGGACATAGGATACTGTTTATCCCGTTCGACAGCGTTCCTGCGTGAGAACGCACGTTTTTGCACGTTTTCGCGTGATTTCGCATGTTAGCGGTCATTGTTGCCTGTTGTAACCCATTGTTGTAACGCCGCACTGATAACAGAAGGCGATAATGATAGCCGCCTTTCGTTCGCGATTATATCTATATATAGTCGTGTTAGTTACACTATTTATAACTCTAGAACGGCTGTACCGATTTGGGGAGCAGGAAGCTTAGAGCCAAGAGACGGACATAGGATAGTGTTTATCCCGTTCGACAGCGTTCCTGTGTGAGAACGCACGTTTTTGCACGTACGCAGTGCAACAAGGATAGTACAGTTTCTCACAGTGAGTGCGATGCGAGAAAAAGATGGGACCGGCTGTTAAGGCGGAACAGAGTTCGCCGGGTCACCTAGTAGATTAATAAAGATATGCTTACAAGCATCACGTGGATGGGATTTGCTTATTATTCGCAAAATTATTTTTTGTAATCTAAGTTAAGGAGCTACAAGATGTATTTTCCCAGAATATTATGCCATATCTCAGACGGGAATGAACATTCGCCAAATATACACAACGAGCAGAAGGAAAACTGATTGACTTTGAAAGAATTCTGAGCATAATGAACTTCATTTTGTGTTCAATTCATTTAAATAGACGTTTCAATTGAGGTTTGACTGAATTGAGAGACCAGAAGACTTGGTTACCTTAACATAAGTCACTGGCACACCGTTCATTATCAATGGAGTACAGAATTGTTTATTTGAAATGGAAAACTGCATTGAAACCGTTTTCTTTTCATTTACTATTAATATGTTATTACGGAACCAATTTGAAACATCTGATATTGCACTATTTACCGAGTTTTTTATTGCAAAGAATATTCGTATCATCATAGAGAAATTTTCCGTTTCCAATCGCCGAGGGCATATCGTTTACGTATACGATGAGAATAGGGGTAGGAATCGATCCGTGCGGGACTCCATGTGCAATGCGCAATGAATTGGAAAGGTGTGTACATAACGTTCCATCATTCCAGTAAGGTATTTCTACTCTCTGACATCGTTGTTTAGGGAACGAACATAACCAATCTAGAACAATTCCACGGATTCTTACGAAGGTAATTTTGAACATGTTATGATAAATGATGTCAAAAGCTTTTGAAAGATCTAAAAATATTCCGATAGGTGCTTCCTTTTGATCCATGGATGGAGCGACATCTTTAAGAAAAGAAAATGTGGCTGTTTTTCGTAGATTTTGATTTTCGAAATTCATGTTGGCAATCTGAAAACGCGTCGTCTTTACTGAAAATCAGGTTTCCATTCGTACGTAAAAAAGGCTCTCTAACATTTTTGAAAAACTGAAAAAAGAGAAATTGATCGATAATTTTGAATTTCTTTTTTATTCCCTTTTTTTGAAGAGCGATTTAATCTTAGCTGTTTTGAAAATATTAGGAAAAATTCCGGTGCATAAGGATGCATTAAATATGTAAGTTAACGGGTGTACAATGGCAGGCGCACAAGTCCTTATCAAACATTTCAGAAATTCATCTAAGCCGGCCAAATATTTATTTTTTAGTTTACCGATTATTTTGAGAATATCATAGGAAGAAGTTTCGGAAACGAACATCGTGTTTAAAATATTTTGTGGAAACGTCTGACGTTGAATTTTGTGGCTGAAAACTCTTAGTTAGATCTGCAGTAATTCTCAAAAAAAAATATTAGTTGAAGAGGCTAGCCACTGTTGTCGCATCGTTCACATCTCTATCGTTATCTTTTAAAACAACATTCTCTTCAAAGTTTCTAGTTGATGTATTTTTTACTAAATTTCACATTGCTTTTGTTTTGTTACTTTTCACACAAGGAACACATAGAAACTAAAACAGTTTAAGTCGACGTAAAAGGTTATTCCCGTAGATCACAGACTTAGAATGCGGGTCGTTATCATAAAGTACACACAATGGTCTAGTATTATTAAAACCATCTATTCATCGCGCAAAAGCCTGGCGTTATCCAGCGGTAGGTAACAATGTGCATATTTTATGACCTATGTTACTCGTAAAAGCTACGCGCTCCTGTGGATCTCTTTAAGGATCGAGGCATTCCTATTTGAACGGATGATAGTCTTCTTTAAAAAGCAGAAGCTACAGGTATGGTTCCAAGCAACAACACAATAGGTGACCGTTAATGAAGTAAACTGCCACACGTTACATAAATTAACAATTATCCTCACCGCGTGAAGCTCATCCGCGGAATTTTCTTAAAAGTACTGTATTAATTAAAAACCCATTAATTATGGAACAATTAAATAGTCAAACTTCATACCATGGCATATATTACCAATCGTGCCATTCATTCGCAATAATTATTGATCGCAGAGAATTCATACAATCCATATATATCGATCTACGAATTTTCAGTGCGCTTGGATTCGATTTTCCAATATTCAGCCTCAAACTAAATGCTATAAAGTGAATTTCACAAGAAAATAGACATCCTGCACAAGCGTAAAAAATGTAAACTGCTGTTTGTGAAAATTGCAACACCAAGAGGTATACTATATATGACTGAACGAACTTTATACCACTGATTAAGTACATACGAATGTTTAGGATTACAGAACTGCGTATGATGTCTGACGTTCAAAATTGAGTCTGTTGTGAAATCCCCATGAGCTATAAACAGAGCTTGTAAATGTCGAAGCATGGAATCAAAGAGGGTCATCTCACATAGCGTTGGTTCGTTATGGCTACTTAACAAAGGCTGCCAGATTGCGTTCACCAAGGTAGCGTCTGATTTGATTTGATTTATTTAGTCAACGAACAGTAAAAACTGAATTCGACGTATGGGAGAGAAGTACCATCTGCGTATGTTTTCTTGACCTCTAGAATATTTTCTCAATATTTTAACTATAAATAGTTGAATGATGAGTAAAATTTAAAAAAAGAGGTTAGCAACATTTGACAATTAGACATTTTCGTTCCCGAGTTATAGAAAACTTATTTGCATCGTTAAACGAACTGCAGATTTGATTTTTGTTTTGTATTGCTAACAAAATAGTAACAATCCCCCCCCGGCTCTTCAACCACTTCAACCAACAAAATGTGCGCATAATGAAGCTACATTTATTACATTTACGTCTAACACGAATACGCATGCATCCATTGCTGTAAGGCAAGTTGAAGCGAAACTCTCCCAAAAAACGATTCATTTTGTCACTCAGTGCGCCAGCGGCAGTGATCACGTACTCACTACAGTCCGAGATATTTCTGTACTACGAGGTGACTGGACAATGGAAGTGTATGCAAGAAAATGCCACCTGAAGTGTTCACAGCAGACGGCGTCCCCATCGACATGGGGCCCACATGCGTGGAAATCCTCCGTCGCGTGAGCTGCGGACATTTACCGTTGCGACGACACTGTTGACCGAAGTGTGCAGTCCGTTTGACAATGCGGTTACGATGGCCGTCACCTCGTCTATGGTCACGTTGTCTGGTCTCCAGTATCCTTTTCTCCGCTGCGTGCGTCCCTTTTCCATTGACTGGTTCCATAATGCATAACTGGCCTAGCAGCAAGCCCAGCACGAGTCGAAATGACAGGGTATGGGCCGGTTTCACAAACCTCGTTCAAGTATCTCGCTAATCTTGTGTGAAGTAAACATATGGGTGTTAATGAACATGGGTGTTAATCTATGCTTCGTGTTAGTAACGATATATTTTAATCTCCGTGGTCCTCTCAGCTGTTAACTCGCAGAAATAAAATACCGTAATGTAATAACAAATTAATTATTTTTGTTAAATTATATCTGTAATGTAAAAAAGAAAAATACAGCGTTTGCTTATATAAACATTAATATTAACATAATAATATAAACATAAATTAATATTAATATTTGAACTAAAAATAATAATTTCCTACTTTTATTTCCAAGAAGTGAAATATTCTATTTATGTCTCCTATGAACTATTTATAAAATGTTTGTTAGTAAAACAAATATTATTTTGAATTTAAAAAATGAAATTCAAGCTGCTTTTTCTCAGTCCACATTTCTCCCATCAGAGAAATAATGTTTTAAAAAAAGTTCTTGACCACAAATCTAATAATGAAAGCAGATTCTTCATAGGACTTTGTCAAGTTCGAATTATTTGTTTCCAGTTGTTTTTGAAAACTTATTTGAGGGATATATAGATTCCTAAGACCAGAAAGCATTAAAAACATACATAAACATCATTTTACTTACATATACTACACATTTCAAGTGACTCAAAATTAACACCCAGAATTTAAAAAATAAATAGAGAATACTTTACACACAACAATATATAATGGAGGTAAATACACATGTTGATTGGTAAGCAGATGTAGTGTGTGGCCCATTGTCGTGGCATCACCTCACACCTCACCATATTTACGATTAGCTGAATGTTGAAAAGAAAAGGAAGCTAGCCAAGCATGTCCTATGTAACATATTTCTGATAACAAAGACAATGGTAAAGGTGCAATCTCCAATTACAATGAAAGATAAAACAATGTTCAGACAAGGTTAACAAAAAATTAATATTGAAGCTATGATGATAGTTACTACACGCAATGTTAGCCACCTTATTTCTTGTTACAGTCATCAATATTTTTATTTCAAGGCATTGTAACAAAATTGATATTGTCAACACAACTTGAAATGGTTTGGGTTTTTTTCTTCTCTTCCTTCTATAGCTATATTCTGATTGACATAAATGTAAGTACACGATTAGTAACAACTATTGAATTAGTTTATACTTTATACTATCTTTTCATTTAAGAATTCAAGATTCCTGGGTTGTGTATATTGCAATTGTATATGTACATGATCCGCATGTATTATTTTTGTATATGTATGTAGGTACATTTTATTAACTTCTTTTGCATTTTCTCAGTTTTCTTTGTTTATTTTTAATTCTTTTATACTTGTATTTATGCTTTTCGTATCTACTGCTCTGATGTATGTCTAGATGAACATAGTAACAATACTTATGAGTGCTACAAGCAATGAGTTGGCTAACATTCTCTGCAATAATCACCACCATAGATTCATTTTTTTGTTAACCAGAACTGAGTATTGTTTATACACCTTTGGAATAGACTGTTGCCAGAAGTATATTTTGTTTCAAATAGTACATGCTTGGTCAATTTCCTTTTCTTTTGAACACTGCTAATTGTAGACATGGTTTGAGTGTTCTTAGGTATCATCATAGAAAAGGCATAAATTACTTCTGGTTATCAATCAGCATCTGTATTTAGCTCCATTGTTAGTTGTTGTAAGTATCATCCGTTTATAATAGTTTTTTCAAACTCTGATTGTCATTTTGGTGTAATTATTTATAGTGAATATTTGTAAATACAATTGACTTGTTTTTAAAACATTGCTTTTTGATTTTATGTACTATATGATGATATACTTATACGATAGAAATACATTTTCAGAAATATGGACAAACAAATAATTAACACTATATTCAATCGATCAAGACGCATGAACCTCTGCTACCGTACTATTATACTGCGTTTAAATAACCTCAAACACCACGGGCCTTAACGGTAGCGGTAGCTCAGTGCATCAACTGATGTCACTGCAGCGCCTCTGACCGGGAGGTCCTAGGTCCTAGGTTCGAGTCCTGACGGTGACAGGATTTTCGACACTAGCTTTTCAGCTAGGTCGAATTCAGTCGCTGTCTGGAGGAGAATTCTAGAGGCCGGCTGCTCTCATCGGTAGTTTTCCGAGGTTTATCCAATCAACACCAGGCGAATGCCGGAGCAGTACCCTACCAAACGGGCCACGGACCGCACGCGATCTCTTCCTTGACCTGTCCTCTCCTCTTACACTAACATGCACTACACTACCACATACTCCGGGAGACCGGTCGGGAGCTTAGAGCTTATCCCGACTGGGGCGGTGCCCCGCTGCTGGGAGAATCCTGGTTAGGGGGAAACCCCACTAGCCGACGGTAGGTCGGCGCCGGATCTCGCCATCCAGCGGGGGAAGATCACCACCATCTCCCGAGAAAAGACATGCACTACACTAACGGGACTAATGACCGAAGCAGTTGACGCGCCCGGAAACACGAAAAAATCAATCAATCAATCTATAAAACTACGGGCCTTCATTCATCAAAATGACCAGGACTAGCGATGAAATCTAGGCCCACAAATGTTCCAATTATCAGGTTTTGCTCAAGATCGTTGTCATTCAGCATTTTGCATTTGACAGTCTTTAAACATTTTATTATAATAAAACGAGACCATAATCTGTCGAAACGAGGATAGATAGCTGATAATCGCGATTATCTGCGCTTAAACGGCCGTTCTCGGGCGTTTAACACCACGTGAGTTGAACTTCCAGTAATCGCCTTTAAATCACGTGGTGTAATTCGCGAGAACTTTAAACGCGATTACACTCCAAGATAAACAAAGTTAAACTCATAATCGAAGGTGGCGAAACCGGCCCTATGACAAACTTATTTCCTGGTAATAGATCACTCTGCCTCGTTCACACTCACATATTGGTATTGCCCCCTTTGACGTCGACGAGGCATAGTGGTATCTGCCTTCCATTTCGGGAAGTGGAAATTTGACGGTTCAGAGAGTTCAGATTTTGACGGTTCTTCAGTGTATAAGCTTGCCGGAGCACTGACCTTCGAAATCTCACAAGACATGAGGCTACTGAATCTACATGTACGTCTACCTCCCTGCAATTTTACTCTCGTACTGCTGGTACACTCCCTTCGAGGTTTGATTCATTCAAAGCAATCGTTGTGGTTGTAATTTTCACAGAAAGCAGAGTATAATATTTTAACGTTCTACAACGAGGCAATAAAGTATATAAACTAACAAAACAGTTTTATCACCTCAAAAATATTTTTCACTAATTGTGGTTTTAATTGCTTGTAGAAACATTCAACTAAAACTTATTTTCTGTTCCTTAATGAAATTCTAAGTTACATTGCTTATATCTCCAAAGTAACCTGTATAAATAATGGTACTACAACAGCACACATTTTCTCGTATTATTTGTAACGGTTATGTAATGGTATACTAGCTGAACCCCCAAAGTGTTTTCAACACGCACGATTATTTGGCCGGGCTGGTACCTGAACATGAGCGCATAGGCTCCACGATCAGCTTTATTTTCTCGCCTATTACGTAACTATTAAAACGAAAATATTGTAACAGTGCGATTTTGAACAGGCGGAACAGGGCGATTTTTCAACAGAAAAACTTTTATTCCCGGGCCATGGAAACGATAAAGTAGATAAATCTCGTTCCTACATGTAGCAAATTACTTCTGTTAACACGTTGTGTAGTTAGAATCCACGTTTTCTGGATCCTTGTTACCGAAAATTCGATTGGCGGCAAAACGTGACTGACCGTTTATCTGTAGTCAACGCTAGCGCTTAAACCAATTTTTCAGTTTAGGCGCTATCAGATAATTTTCTCCAAAATTAATATTCCACAATCGATTAGAATGAACTCGACGTCCCGCGAGTTTGAAACGGATATTTTGATGGGGAGGAGGGGTACTCTACATAAAGCTTCAACATTTTCAAAAGTTTCTCAAAAATGGCTCCGATTTTTTTATTAAATTTTTCCTCGGATAGAGCTAAGAACTTTTAGAAAAATGTTCAAAAAATATTGGCGTTTTCCTGTAACTACAACATTGAAAATAGAGATTTGTTTCCTCAATGAAATCTGTGGTTCAGAGATAGATTTTGGAAAAAAGGTCATGTACTATTTTTCGAAAATATGAATCGCTTTCGCGTAATTCTGCCTGATATATCTGCAATTTTTAAATGTTTTGAAAATTGCAAAAACTATTGGAAAAGTACAATATTAAAGATTTCAATTTTTTAAATGAAGTCTCTTCTAAAAACTCAGATCTTCAAAAAAGATTACGTGCAATTTAAAAAAAACGTTTAAGCATAGTTTTCTCGTACTTCTGTTTGAAGTTAATGCAATTTATATAAAACTTTCTTTCAAAAACAGCTCCAATGTTTTGTTTTTTTTATAAATCCGCGTATAGTGCAAAGGACGCTTAAGTATGGCGCAAGTTTCATTTTCATTGAACTCTCTGAAGTTTCGAAAATTGCATAAGTTAGAAATAATGAGAGCGAAAATTGAAGCGGTTTTTGAGAAAATCTTAAGTGTTCTTTAATTCTCAGAACTTCACGACGAGAAAACTAATCCTATTTTGAAGAACAGATTTCATTCCGAAAACTCCATCTTCAATAATGTTGTAGGACGAGGGTCGAATAAATTTCTTATACTATCCCAGGATTATTTGCCTACGTTTTGAATATTAGTGCAGAGGCTCTGCGACTAATGTTGTTATTTTTACACCAGCAGCACAGGTTAAGTACATCATTGCCTCCGATGCATGAAAAAGAAGGAATTTTCAAAATTCCAAAGGTTTTGCGTCATTTTTAAGTAAATAAGAGTACGTTGCCCTCATCGAGCAAACATTTAATGAAAACATTTATTGTCGTTTTTGGGAAAATTCCCAAAATGTCCTAGGGGCCCTGGAGTACCCTTACATATTAAAATATCCGTTTGAAATAATATTCGAAGTGCTGCGACAACTGTCAGATCGATGGGGGAATATAAAATTTCGGTGCAAATCCTTTGCATGATTTAAGTCCCAGTGTTGTTCACAGGCGAACGAACAGATTTTGGCAAAAATACTTTGTCAGTATCAAGGCCCCCCAAAATGTGTACTTTGACTTTACTGCGTATTCTCGGAAATAATATATTACGCACACAAGACAGAAAAAACAACTATTGATATCAGAGGCATACAAAAAGAGTTATTCTGCAAAAATCTTAACACTGTCTCCCCTGCTGCATACATGACTTTCTGTACACGGAGTTTACGATAAAATAAAAATAAAAAAGAAGAGAAACTAGTGATGCTGCAACAGCACATACTTTCTCGCAATATTGTTATTGGTTAGGTAATATTATAATACGACAATTTCTATCTTCCACTTCAACTACCATTTGAAAAATGCTTACCGCGAAAAATACATAGAGTTTTTTATTCAAACGTTTAAACGAAAACAGCTTCCTGCCATTGAATTCAATGTATTCACGTTCTTAATAAATATACCAATGATGCACGATGAGTATTTTAGCGTAAATTATTAGTTTATATTAACACAAACCAACAAAGGCCATCACTATCGCCTTCTGTTATCAGTGTGGCGTTGCAACAATGGATTTCAAGAAGGTCGGTGGATTCGGCCGGTGGAATCGTATGACATACACATTTTGCAAATCAGCGTCCTTGATACCGCTAACAACAAAATGCAAATTGATAGAAAAATATAAAAATTAATGATAATATTGTTATATTGATCAAAAGTACTCGTTTCTGCACGAATTATTCTCTTCATTGCTGCACCTTACCATGCAAAGCGAAATAATCCATTCGTTTTCACATTTAACTCAATTAAATGGCGCAATTTAGAATAGATTTAATGCTTAAATAACATTAAACGTAACCTTACTTTTCAAGATTCTATGCATGCCTCCAAGCAAATCTCAAAGTCAACTGGCATTGGAGTAACACCGCCTCAAACGAAACGCGCGAAATTCGAATTTCCCATTTCGACTTCTTCCAATTTCCGAAAAAACAGCGAGTACGTCGAAAATGAGAACAGCACCACTTTCTTTACCGTTCTTTGCTACACATGCGAAAAAATAATGAAAAAAAATGAAACGGTCCCGTCCTAAATTTAAATATTGCCTATGTTTGACGCAAAATTACGCTAGATACACTCATATTTTCGAATAATTAGTCCGGCCTTATTTGAACACCTGGTTTTGTTGAACACATTTCATGAAGAAAAAAAATATCATTATAAACGTGTTTGAGGAAGACGCCCAAAATATTTTTGCAATTTTCGAAAAATCAGGGATTTCAACAATCATGAGACCTGTACCATTCTCTTAAACATCCTTTACTGTATGCGAGGTTAAAATTTAATACAAAAATTAGGTACCGTATTTGAGAAAAAATTGTTTAAACAAAATTAAAAATTGCCTATATTTCACGCAAAATTACGCGAAAAATACTCAAAGTTTAGAAAAAATTTACATAACCTTATTTCAAAATCTGTCTATAAAAATAAGGTTTAATTAACGGAATAAATCTCTAACTTCAATATTATAATTCTAGGAAGACGCCCCCAAAAAACTGCACTTTTGCAATTTTCGAAAATCAGGGATTTCAACGACAACGAGACCTGTTCCATTTTCTTAAACGTCCTTCACACTATCCAACAACAAAATTTAATAAAAAAATTGGTGCCTTTTTTAAATATTTTGAAACTTTTACAGAGGCTTTATGTAAAGTACCACCAAAACTAAAATATCAGTTTGAAAATCAAGGGGCCGTGACATTACGCAGATCGATTGTGGAATATCCATTTCGGAAAAAAATCGGCTGAACGGTTTAGCCGCTAGTGTTTTTCACAGACGGACGGACGGAGAGACATTTTGCCGTCAATCGATTTTTCGGTATCAAGGCCTCTCACAACATGAATTATGGGTACACCACGTATTGGAGAATTCTTTCCCACATTTAGCAACTGGATTTATCCATTTTTTTGATATTCGGGCCCGGCATTAAGAGTTTTTTGCCTAAAATTTGCTGTTTTTCCGCAGCATTACATAACTTTCTCTATACTACGTAAGCAGTTAAGAAAGTAAAAGGAAAGAAAGAAAGAAAGAAAGAAAGAAAGAAAGAAAGAAAGAAAGAAAGAAAGAAAGAAAGAAAGAAAGAAAGAAAGAAAGAAAGAAAGAAAGAATGAAAGAAAAAGGTATAGTGGTATACTAGCGCTGTCTTAAAGATATACTCGCTGGTCCGTACAGCTCATGTATTTGAAGAACTCAATATTTTTCAAAGATAGTAAATATAAATTAATTTCGCTAATAAATTAAACGCTTTCGCTTAATTAAACAAGATAACGCAAATATTCGGAAGTCCAAAATTGGTTCCTTGGCTTCCGAAAATAGTTTTGTTTCCACTGAGATCATTGCCAGTCAATTTATCAAGTTTGTAAGGCAATGGTTTTTACATTCTCGCACAATATTTACAAAGTATATAAAAAGTATTGAAATACTGCGGCGGAAAACAGCGATTTTTTCGACAGAAAAATTTGTATTACGCCTCCTTGATACCAAGAAATGGATAATTATTTCTCCTTTATATCGTAAATAACAAAATCCAAGTTTTGTGGGTTCGTCATACCGAAACATTGGTTTACTGCAAAGCGGCTGTCCATCCGCCCATGCGATCATCCATTTTTTGAACAATCCTAGCGGCTAAAGCGCAGGCAGGATTTTCAATAAAATTGATATACCTCTTCAAACTTATGATATCGTGGTACCGTGGATTTGAAACGGATTTTTTGATTGTACATTACATAAAGTCTAAACAACATTTGCAAAAATTTGTCAAAACTGGCTCCAATTTTTTTGAGTAATTTTTTATCTCAGATAAAGCAAAGGACGCTTAAAAGGTGGCGCAGATCTTATTTTCGTTGAACTTTCAGAATTTTCGAAAATTGCAATATTTCAAAATTTTTAACCGCCTTCCTACAACTACAATAATAGAGGGATTCTTTCTAGAATGAAAAAAATTCTCCAAACATATGTCTTCAAATATAGTCATGTATATTTTTTCGAAATTATAAGTAGTTCCCATAATTTTGGGCGCAATGAAACCAATTTTAAAAAAAAGTTTCTTCAAAAAGGCTATAAAGCCAACATTTATAGGAACCAAGATATGATACATGTTCAATACATGAGCCAAGATATGAACATGTTCAATATTCATTATTTGTTCATTAATCATGTACATTAAACAATGCTAGAAAATGTCCAGTTTTAAAGAATCCCATTTTCCTTTAGTTTGAGTCCCCGTAATCATAAGGCAGCTCTGATTGAAGCCCTAAACAAACGCTTTGAGCACTTTGGATCACGGTGTGAGTTAAGTTTAACTTTGAGTCAATGCTTTCAAATGGTATGCCATTTCGCTTGGAGCAAAATGTGAAGGAAAAATAACAAAAGTTACTTATGAGATAATTAATCATTATTCCAATTCATTCAATTTATAATGAAGGCTTTCAAATGCTATGCCATTTCGCTTGGAGCAAAATGTGAAGGACAAATAACAAAAGTTATTTATGAGAAAATTAATCATTATTCCAATTCATTCAATTTATAATTGAAAGTATAGAAGTATGATCTCTTTATCTTGTACAAGGATAAAGAATATTGTCTAGAACGCATGTAAGATATGAGTATATCTGTCGCGATAAGATCCCATAAAATTTCTTACGTAAGTGCTATAGAATAGCCGTACAGTTGTGTTTTAAAGCGGTATCTTCAGGTCCTGAGATACTTTAGAAATCTTGCTACGATTTTAAGAGTGAACAGGAGTGAAATAATTAATACATCTCGTTATTGTGAAATTTCAAATTAGAAACAATTTTGCAACAAACCATTGCATCGTCAAGAAATGGGGTTAAGAGTTCAGATTTTAGAAACGTGTTTAATAAAGCTCACGAAGTAATTTTCGAAAGTTTTTGACAACTTTTTTAGAAAATGGTTTTACCTTAAGCAAACATTACACGAAACTACTCGTATTTTCAAAAAATGTACACGCTCTTACGTAAAGGCTTAATAATTTAGAACTCAATTCATAACGGCAAAAACTCTCTATCTTTAATATTGTACTTTTGCAAGGTTGATTTTTTTTCAATTTTAGAAAAAAAAAGAGATCACCGAAAATGAGTCATGCGCCATTTTTAAACGTTCTCTCCTCTACCCGAGGAAAAAAAGAAAAAATTTGGAGCCTTTTCTGAGGAAACTGTTTTTTAAAATTGCTTATAGTTCATGCAAAACTACGCGTACACCAAGACCTTATTTAAAGACATCTTGGAAATTTTAACAACACATTTTTCGACAAAACATCTACACATGTTAGGGGAAGCAATTTTCGAGGGCGCAGCTTGGGTGGTGTAACCGTTAGCATATCAGAGAGTCACACCTCGTTCGCGAGAACAAATCTCACCCAAGCCGTAATTTTTAACGGCCAATCCATCGTAAGCCTTCCTTCAGAGGGGAAGTAAATCCGGCTGCCCCACGTTGTAGAGTTACTGCATGTATACGATACTTAAGCCTTTGAGTTAAATTCAAATCTCCTGTACGTCGCCGCCCGAGTGATACCGTCTTTCACTGCCAGATGGCGCAAGGAGCGTAGCGAAAGTTGCGTGGTCAGGCAGAAGAGCAGACCGATGGCCTTAGCCACAACACAGAAAATTAGACATACTTGAATTGAATGGAGCGTCTCAGCCTGAGATCGCAGTACGGTGTTAAATGGAGCTATTTCTGACTCTCGCACGTTAGTTGTCTCAAATAACTCCCCTACTCGGGTGCCAGCGACGAATAGTTAAAAATCGTAATATTTGGCAGTGATATATTTTGTAGTGGAGTATTAAGAAAACTACACTATAACGTATTTTTGCAGATTGACAAATATTAAAAACAGTTGCAATACAAAAGTATTTCAACTTTTCTCAAACGTTTGCTTTCCACTCTTGTCAATGCGTCTCCTCGCCACATCTTTTGAACAACAAATCCTATGGCAAAAACGTTTTGTTACATTGTTTCTTCATATTATGGACACACTGCAAAATTGTAAATAAATAGGATAGGTAATTGTGAATATAAAAAAATTAAATTTTAATTATCGACACGGAATTTCATCCTTGAAACGCGAAAAAGTGAATACACGAGAAAATTTTCCCATTTGATTTAACGTAATAATAATAATAATAATAATAATAATAATAATAATAATTATAATAATAATAATAATAATAATTATAATAATAATAATAATAATAATAATAATAATAATAATACAATTGAGTCCAATAACCTGATTATTTCGTAATAATAAATTAACAGTAAACGCAGGGAAAACAGTTTCTAAGCAGTTTTTCATTTCAAATAAACAATTGTATACTCCATTGAAAATAAACGACGTGCAATTGACTGAGGTTAAGATAAAAACATTTTTGGGTCTCTCAATTTAGTGAAGCCTCAAATGGAACGTGCATTTAAATGAATTAAACACAAAATTAAGTTCAGTATGGTACATAATTCTTTCAAATTCAGTCAGCCTTCATATTGCTCATTGTGTATATTTCGCAAATGTTCATTCCCGCCTGAAAGATGGCAAAATATTCTGGGGAAACAAATCCGAGAGCACCCAGACTTTTACATTACAGAAAAGAATCGTACGAAGAATAAGCAAATCCCATCCATGCCATTCTTATAAGCCTTTATTCATAAAGCTAGGAATTCTATCATTCCATGCCTCTTGATTTACGAATCAGTGGTTTGTGTCAAAAATCTGGGTAAGTGGTTTTTCTCAAGGATGGGAACACACAGCGAATAGTGATGTCTATAACTATAATACTTTACATAGGCATCAGGTGTCAAAAATCAACAGCTCACTAACCAACATCCAAATTCAATACACGGACATTATTTTACAACACACTGCAAGATAATATTAAACGATTAAAATCAATTCACAAGTTTAAGTGCCAAGTAAAATCTTTGATTTGATTTATTCTAGGAACAGTAAAAACTGTATGTGACGTATGGGATAGAAGTAAGATCCTGCACGATTTCTTAAGTTCCAGAATCACTCCACCTTTTAACCATAAAGAGTTGAATGATGAATAAAAGTTGCAACAAAATGAGATTATCAACTTAAGAAAACTAGACATTTTCGCTCCTGAGTTACAGAAAAATTATTGCATGTGTAAACGAATTACAGATTTGATTTTTTAATATTGCTAACAAAATAGTAACCCATATACCCAGCACTACTCCTACCCATAGCTAGCACAAGAAGAGCTGAATACAACTAGCTCATAATGAAGCTACATTTATATCAAGACGAAAAACAAGGGACCATCTCAGCATTTGCACTATTTATCAGGAAAACTAGAAAAACTTCCGTCTAGATGGGAGTCATTGACACAGAAACTTACGTACGTTACTTTTAACAGGTATATTAAATCTTTTTTAAAATTATACATTACAAATGTAAACTAACGCATTATATATCATTCTAAACATAAATATCAATTTTCTTTTGGATGGTCAGTATATTGTCCAATTGAATCGAAACAGTCATGCAACAGAAAATACGTTACTTTGAACTTAAATTTGTGTATTGTTTAATGTCATCAGGCAATGTGTTGTAAAGAAACGTATATGTATGTTATGCAGATTACGAACATGTTCCGTACAGGTATGTTATACGTGGATTTCGTATAGTAAACTGTTGATACTGACACCTGATGAATGTGATTTATATGATGTGTATTGTAATTATAAATCTCAGTATTGCATTAAAACGTTTCCACTGTTAAGTTAGTTTTCACAACTAGTGGTGCTACAGAATGGCACCTTTCTCGTCTTAGTTTTCAAATTTCTTTGGTCTAGGCTAGCTTTTCGGGCTTGCCATATACTCTTGACAGCTGCCATCTATCGTCGCCCAAAGTACATTTGTTTAAATTTTTCTCAATTTTTCGATTTCCTAATAGAAGAACCAAAATATTATTTTAAAAATATTAAAGAAGAGTAAAACTTCATCCTATATAAAAATTTTAAGAAAATGATGTTTGAAAGTCACTGTAAATGCGAAATTTGAACCTCTTTTTCAATTAACTTTAAACTTCATTAGAAATAATTTGAAACACTTCAACTAATAAATTCAATAATGTTTACAAATCGCTAGAAATGTGCATACGAAAACGGCGTGAGAGATATTTCACAAAAATTATACTTATGTAATCGTTGAAAAAAATAATACACCAAAATCAATTTTGTGTCATATTAAACAATGCCAAGAGTACCATCCGTGGAAAAGTTTGGAGAGAAAATTTGGAGCAATGTTTGGGAAAATAGCGATTGAGCGTTTCTGAAAATGCGGAATTTTGAGCTCATTTTCACATAAAACTGTTGAGTTTTCGAGAAACTTTATAACATTATTTAAAGCACATGTGCTCATAAATGCAATAATGTGAACAAATCGCCGCTAAGGTAAATATTAACGTTAGAGAGATAAAAATCGTATCCCAGATAATGACTCTGGCCGCGGAAGTCTACGATATCATAAAAATCTTAATTTGTCTCATTTTTGAAAATACAAGAAAAATATGGCGTTTATGTCACCTTATAGAGTACATTTAGCACTATCCCTTCCAAAAGTCTAAAGAAAAAATTTAGATCCGTTGTTGAGAAAATCGTCGTTTATGTTATATGGCATATGTATGGAATACATGTTAATATGGAACATTTTGCACGCAATATCGAAAATTTCTAAAATTTTCAAAAAAATGTGCATGACCCTAATGAAAAAACTAATTATGTACAACAAATTTCATTGGAAGGAAATATCTCTATCTTCAATTTTGTAGTTGTAGGAAGATGCCGCGAACATTTCAATCTTTTCTAATTTTCGAAAAATCTGAGTTAAAAGTGGAAATCGGACCTATGCCACCTGTATAAGTGTATTTTATTCTATTCTTTAAATAAATCAAAGAAAAAATTTGGAGTCATTTTTGAGTAAGTTTTGAAATATTCCTGGGGTTTCATTCAAAGTACCCCCCCCCCAATTTTTAAGAAAGTTTTTCAAAATCACAAAGCTTCGAGTCGAGCTAGATCGACCGGGGAATATCCATTTTGGAAAAAATCCAACGTATGGTTTAGGCGCTAGTGGTGTTCACGGGCGGGCGGGCGGACGGACGGACGGGCGGGCGGACGGACGGACGGACGGACGGACGGACGGACGGACGGACAGACAGACGGACGACGACGAACAGACGAACAGACGAACGACGAGACGGGCAGGCGGGCGGGCGGGCGGGCGGGCGGGCGGGCGGGCGCGCGGGCGGGCGGCGCGTGCAGACGGGCGGACGGGCGGACGGGCGGAGACAGAGACGGGCGGACGGGCGGACGGGCGGGCGGGCGGACAGGCGGACGGGCGGGCGAGGCGGACAGGCGGGCGGGCGGACGGCGACGGACGGGCGGACGGGCGGACGGGCGGACGGACGGGCGGACGGGACGACGGGCGGACGGGCGGACGGGGGACGGGCGACGGGCGGACGGGCGGGCGGACGGGCGGGCTGACGGGGGGCGGACGGGCGGGCGGGCGGGCGGGCGGGCGGGCGGGCGGGCGGACAGGCAGACTGATGGACGTTTTGAAAAACTTTTTCAGTACCAAAGGCTCACTATTCGGGAATTCCGACTACCTAACGTGTTAGAGAGAGTAATTTACTGCACAAGGGAACAGGATTTATCTACCTTTTCTGTATGAGAGCCTCACAAAACTTTTTCTCGTTACATTTACTTCGCCGCAGCATTGCATTCTCTATACTACGTATATTACTCCATATATGAGCAAATAAAATTTGCCGATTTGAAAATAACACTAGGAAACAATTTTTTTTCATACTTCCAGGATGAAAGTAGGTGATTTGAAAGGAAACAATCGTGCTGATTTCAAAAATCATTATAAAAAGTTTCTATCACGGAAGGTTCAAAAGATATCAAATATTTAGTATTTGAAATAAAATCCTATACTAATTTCCGCACAAAATCCTATACTAATTGTCACTCAGGTTACATTTATACCAAATTTTATGAGCATGTTTTACATCAGGGAAAAACAAGTAAAAACTGGAATACGGCAATAATATTCGTGAAATAATATGCAGACATTAAAATGGTTTGTTGGTATTCTCCACAATATTAGTAGAGCTAATGACAATGATTTGAGTTTTCCATACAACTACAACCTAAGGTTCGTTGTACAGGTGACACAACACTAGTGAGCAGGCCATGGTTTGTCCTGATTTTTTCTTTTGAAGTTTGGGTGTAATCTTCCAGAAGCGTAACAAAAGTTATCGGGTTGATTGGCACACTGTCGATTAGCATTTTATCGAACCGATTCAATTCTACAGCTCATGTGGCGACTTTCACTTCATAAAATCCACAGAACTGTAATGTATTAATATATTTGAGGCACATGCAAACCAGACATGAACTTCACGCGCACTGCGGGTCAGTTCTGCATGACACCCGCGTACTCAGAATGTGTAACTCAAACAATTGGATACTTGTGTACTTGCGATAACGTAAGGGGCTAAAATAATTCCTTTCGGTGACGATGCGCAGTAGGAAATACGTGACTTGTTTTCAAAACATCTACGACGACCTACTAAGACCACTAAGACCTACTCGTAATTGAGCGCAACTACCAGACGCAAGAATAAAGACTGCAAGTGTCGAATACAGAAGGAAAAAAACACGAAAGCATAATTTCATTGCTTGCTCATGCAAATGGAGTAGATGAACTGAACAAATATTTTATTTTTAAATAGTTTTATGCCTATTGATTCTACATATCTTACAGGTGCAATTTAAATGTATCTGCATTAGTAGCAAAAACCGATATGTTACGGTATAAAGATACGGTATATTTAAAAACTGTGACGTGATATGGCGTTTTAATGCAATATTCGTAATCTACGTATAAAATTCAGTATGTTGCGTACTCTACCTTCCTAGAGGTAAACATCGTCTTCCCTAGTGTAATTGGGCAAGGTAAGACTCCCAAGTTCAGTGAAGAGAAGCTTGTACCTGAATAGCATTTGCTTATTAATTGTAAACATTTTTTTGGAATCTAAAAATTTGGGCAATATAGGATGAGCTTCGCGAGGTCTGCTGCACGAAGTCTGAGAGAATTTGAAAGAATTTTGTATAAGTAACACAATGGATTAATATAGTGTTTAATTCAGTTACATGGAGGTTTTCCTCAATTGAATCAAACCACTTTCCACTTAAGGTTTGACTCAATGATTCTCAATGTTGGAGAATATACTATTCCCCACAAAACGTCACACATAGATGCACAACTCATTTTCAAGTTAAATAAAGAAGTAAAAAGTAATCCTATAGGATGCAAGCAAATAAACGCTAGAAAGCGATTTGAAGTCAATACACCGTCAATATGAAGTCAATACTTCATTTCCCTCACAGTTTCGTATTTGTGAATGTAACAAGCGCGCGCTGCGATGGCAAACGTATTGCGTGTCTTGGACGGAGAGCCGTTGGGAAAGCCGTTGGAAAGAACACGTTTTTGTTATGAAATGACTGGGGTGTCATTTTTACTTTCTCGTATACATACGTATATACGAGAGTAATATACGAAGTATAGAGAAAGTTATGTAATGTCGCGGAAAATCGATTTCGAGATTTCAACGGAAATACACATTTTGGGGTTCATTTATACCGAAAAAGTAGGTTTTTTTTTAAATGTCCGTCTGTCCGTCTGTATGTCTGTCCGCCTGTATGTCTGTCCGCCTGTATGTCTGTCCGCCTGTATGTCTGTCCGCCTGTATGTCTGTCCGCCTGTATGTCTGTCCGCCTGTATGTCTGTCCGCCTGTATGTCTGTCCGCCTGTATGTCTGTTCGCCTGTATGTCTGTCCGTCTGTATGTCTGTCCGTCTGTATGTCTGTCCGTCTGTATGTCTGTCCGTCCGTCTGCCGTATGTGAACAAATCTACCGCCTAAACACACACGTACGATCTTTTCCAAATTGAAGAAACCCCTGTCCATCTGGCTCTAGTTGAAACTTTGAAATTTGGAAAAACACTCTTTAAAATTTGGAGGTACTTTACCTAAAGCCCCCCGGACATTTTCAAAATTTTCTCAAAACCGGCTCTAAATATTTTCTTTACATTTCTTGTAAGAATAGAGTAAAACATACTTATAAAAGTGACGTAGATTCCATTTTCACGGTTAACACTGAATTTTCGAAAATTGCAAAAGTTTGAATTTTTTCGGTGTCTTCCTACAACTATAAAATTGAAGACACAGATTTTTCCTTGAAATGAAATTTGTTATCCATACATAGTTACTTCATTAAGGCCATGTAGACTTGATTGAAAATTTTAGTCGTTTTTGTGCAATAGATCGTGCAATATTTGTAATTTTAAGAAATTACAAAAATAATATTTTCTCAAAAACGGCTCCAAATTTTATCTTTAAATTTTTGGTAGATTCAGTGCTTAACCAACCCTATCCGACGACATAAACATCATATTGCTCTATTCTCTTGTTTTTTCAAAAATTACAAAAATGTAAATTTTTTGACTTGTTTCTCACGTCGGTAATATTTACCTTAGAGGCGACTTCTTCACACTATTAGATTTATGAGTACATGTGCTTTAAATAACGTCAAATATAGTTTCTCGACAACTCAACAGTTTTCTGCAAAAATGATTTCAAAACTCCGAATTTTCAGAAACGCCATTTTCTCAAAAATGGCTCCAAATTTTTTCTTTAAATTTCTCCAATGGATAGTGCTAATTGCACTGTTTAATATGACGTAAAGTTCATTTGGGTGTATTCTTTTGTTTTTCAAAAATTACACAAATGTAATTTTTTTAATATCTCTCACGCCGTTAATATGCATATTTCCATCGATTTGTATACATTATTACATTTGTGAGTGGAAGTGCTTGAATGGACTTCAAATGAAGTTTTTCGAAAACAATAGGTTCCTGTGAAAAAGAGCTTAACATTTCGCATTTACAGTAATGCTTAATCGCCATTTTCCTAAAAACGGCTTCAAAATTTTTCAATGAAAACTTATATTTTGGACGAGGTTTTACTCTTCTTTAATATTCTTGAAATAATATTTCGGTTCTACTATTAAGTTACCTAAAAGTTAAGAAAACGTCAAGAAAATGTACTTTCGGCGACAATAGTCGGCAGCTGGCCAGAGAATGAAGACCTTAAAACCAGTCCACGGCAAAGAAAATAGAAAAATTTGCTACGAGAAACTCTGTGCCATTCTATAGCACCTCTAGTTCCTTTTGAAACGATTTTGTGACGTTGACGCGAAAATTCGCCGCTTCTCTTCATTGCAGCTTTAATTGTTGAATCTACACCTGTGGCAGTTAAGTGTTTCAGGAGTCCAAGTAGTAGAGTACCTGGGCATACAACGGGGGATCCCTGGTCAGGACAGTCAATTCTTTGAAGTTAAAACAATTTATAACAACGTAATGCTAAGTACCTACAGCGTCGCAACGGAGGTTGATTCTTACTAGGGAAAGGATTTCCATGTAATTACATGTTTTTACAGGAATTAGATACCTTCATTGAATAATGTTTATTGGCGTTTATAATATATTCGAAATGAATTAGAACTATTTTTATTTTACATATCTTGGTATAATTACATATTTTTACACATTTTATCTATTACTACATATTTCGTTACCTTTCAATAAATTTATGCGTTGAAACAAAACATTTGAGATGCGCGTTTGCAATTTATGATACGGAATACTCTTTCTTACAACTCAAATGTAATGCTGCTGCACTTCTATGACCACCATATCTTCGCCATGAATTGTCAAACTTACTCCCCCCCCCCCCGCTTACCCCCTCCCCCCGCTTACTGCGTTCTTGGAGTAAATAATGAGCGGATTTTTATGAACAAAAGTATTTTCAACCAAATTCTTACTAATGTTTCAAACAGCACATTCGTTACTCGATCGAAAACTAACATATATTTTTTTTACACAAAATTATCTTACTGCGTTCTTTGATTTGGGGGAAGGGTATTGAAACGAATTAAACCTGTATTGGGCTGCCGAATAATGATTTATCTGTAACGTGGGTTCTCAACGTAACCGTTTGCCTACTCTCTCTCTCTTCTCTCAATCTATCTTTTATCTAACTATCCTCTCTCTATCTGATCCTTGCTGCCAAATAAATATGGGCGCCTGGCTAACAACACATATCTTTGCACTTGTTGGACTTCAACCTTGCCCGTCTGCTAGCCAATTACTTACTCTGATTCCACTACTGGCGTGAATCTGTGGTTGCTTCTATACAGAAGCGACAGCATGGTACCTGTGTGCGTGCGTGCGGGTCAGCATCTATCTACTAAATTATAACGCATTGTTTCAGAATTTTTACTGACAACACAACTATGTTTGTCTTCATATATTTTAATCTCCAAAATTATTTTTCTCTCTTTTTTTCCAAACACATTGAATAGCTAACATATGACCATCATCGTTACCCTCCGAAAACAAAGTTACATAAGCAGATACCTTTTACGTAACACAAAAATCAACAAATAAAACAAAAAAAGGAAACAACATATCATTCACACTGAAATTAAAATTGCAAATCTCATTTATACTGAATGCGCATTCTGTATACTCTTTATGAATTTACTTATATACTAATTAACAGCACTTGATCTTCTACAGAATGCGTCACCGTTGTTAAAACAATCCATGCAATTCACTTCCTTTTTGCTGGATCGTCGCCGCGACAGAGTAATTCACGTTCGTGGTCGATCTCCAGAGAATCGCGCACTCCATCGATGCAATTGCCACTACGTATCACTTGGCACCATCTTCAGCAGCCACACAATCCGCGAAACTTACATGATTCGTCACAACATAAACATCGCACATTTACACTTGGCACCTCGTTACTGTTCATTATTTGAAATTCTATTGCGCGGATACTTCGCATCATTATTTAAACAAAAGAATAAAAAAGTAATTTAAACTGCAATTGTTCCAAAATTCCTTTCTATCGTGTTTCTCGATTAAAGTGTTTAAAGAAATTCGTGTTTAAAGACTTTCATTGTTCTACATATCAACATGTCCGCCATTCAATTTTATGCCGCGATCTAGTACAAATTACGTCTTCGCACTGCCACCGTTCAATAAAACACGCGTCATTATAATTTAGTTCATTACGCTTTAAATGTCCGCACACTATTAACACAACTCATTAAAAATGTCTTAAAATTTGTTAAGTGCAAAAAATATTTAAAATTGTCACGACGGCTAGCGTGAACTCCGCGACAGTATAGTGCAATTTTTTTCTCATTGTTGCCCAGCGTTTTTATATTCTTAACTCGAACAAAAGCGCATCATCTTCTCGCTGCCGTGAATAATTCGACTGTAAAATATTTCTTATTTACGTTTTTTAACAGTATTATGTCCCGTTGCTGGTTCCACATTGTATCTTAAAATTTCCTGATCATTCTGACACCGTCTAAATATTTTCTAACGCCTTATTTCATTAAATATCGTAATTTATACTTCGTCACCTTCTTGTGACGTCATCACCCCGTGTCACTTGTTTTTCCATAATCTTTATATTAAAATATTTAATGTTAAATATTCAATTCGCCGGCGTCCCCCAAATCAGAATCAGTTCCAAAATGTTCCCCTATTTTCCCTTAGTACTTTTACCAAGTCTCAGCCTGATCCTTTCAGGCGTTCATTTTATATTTACAAAAAACGGTATTTGTCTTTGACTTTTGCTTGCCAATAATGACGTCCATGCTTACTTCTTCATCGTGCGGAACTGTATGATTACGAATATTTCACAAATTAACTGAACCCCTGCCTCGATTTTGACGATTTTTGTTTCAAATGATTCCTAAAAATTGCACTTTAATAATTGTGTCCGGTTTGCTTCTCTTTCGCGCATTTAATTAATTTAAAAGAATTGTTCGTGCGCGGTACTGCCGTCATCTGTTTCTTGGGTATAAATTTTATTATCCTAATGAAAAAAAAAAAACTTTAATTACCGAATACTGTTGATTTGTTCACTAGTCGTAAATCATTACAGTATATTGCCTTTAACCCCCTCCCCGGGATCCATTACTGGCTACACGGTACTACTATGTTCGCTTGAACACCAGCTCCTCGTAAACATTGTAATATACTATAAGCGTATTTTAAGTTTCGAGTAAAATTCTTGGTGGTGCAGTCTAGTGTGCAATTTCTTCTGTAGAGGTTGAACTTACGTTCAACCACCCCGAATCCTTGTTAAGAACTGTTCGGCGAAGTCTATGCTCGAAAAAGTTTCGTAGAGAACAATTTTGAACACAATAATGAATTTATATTTTACATATTTTCTATTTTTCCTTACATGTTTTGGAAAAAATAAGCACATATGCATGTACATATTTTGCGTTTTTATTACAATAAATTCTGTTCCCTAATTATTACGAAACGAGAACGTATTCCCACGCAAATGTTGAACCTACAACTATGTCAGAGTGTCAAAACATAAGTTATAATCTATATTATTAATTTCCTACGCACGCATAAACTGAAAGAAAGCTATGCAGCCCCGGTCATTTGAAAGGAATCTGCGGGTTCCTTCGATACCCAGGAGATTAACATTTGAAAAGCTAGACATTTTCGTTCCTGAATAATAGAAAACGTATTTGCAACGCTAAACAAACTGCAGATTTGATTTTTCTACATTGCTAACAAAATAGAAACTCACCCTCAGTACCACTACACGCAAAAGCTCCACAAAACGTGCGCATAATGAAGCTATATTACAAATTATATTACTAATTTCCAATGAGCACAGATTTTTTAAAAAATGCACCCTTGAGCATTTTGAGAGATGTCTTAGATTCCGTGAGGTACCCAGGAACATGCGAAAAATACAAATATAATTTTTTTAAACTTAGATTTTGATCGAAAAATGAATATATTTGAGTGTAATTCCGCCTATTCGCATAGACCACGTGCCAACTGAATTCATACTCAGTGCGTCACTGCTTACATCACAACTGATGTAGGGTTACCAGATGCATTTTTTTAAGAGTAAAGTTTTTTCTAAAAGTCCTCTTTTAGAAAGGTATTCTCTTTTGTACTCTCCTTTTTTCAATAGAGAACTCTACTGTACCTTCTTTCACAACTCCAATAAAAAATATAATTACGATATAATATATTTATATAATAACTTGAACATCATTACATTGATTTTCCACATAAATATTTCATAGTTTTCATGTCTTCGAACTCTGGTTGTTAATTGTAAACTATTCACGAGAAAGCTACATCAAAAAGCTCCATCATCTTTGAAACGTAAAGAATTTGGCAAACAAAATTTCATCAAAATCCAATATGATCGCGCGAGACATTTTTCCAAAATAGTCTTGGAATGTACTTTATGAATTTCCAGAATAACTTTTTCTCTTCACATGTTCAAAGAATGCACTTCAACACAAAAACGGTACGAGTTATCAAAACGTGTGTAGGAACATTCCTTCAATAATACATTATTATCTTTTATTTAAAACTAAAAGCAAAACGATTGGACCAGCCATTAGAGAGATAATGGTGTCTACATACTGTTGTCATCCGCATGGCAATGGCGTCTCAAAATAAAACCGGCCACATTTGGTGGCACCTGTACTTTTACATACACCAAGGTGCCAGTTAAGAATCAAAAGCAAAACCGCGTTCGAAATATTTTGCATATTATTATGCGCCACGACAGCATCGTCTAAAAGAACATTATTTAGACAAGACGTTATCACTGAAAATTTACTTTGGATTCACAAAAATCTCTAACAAAATCTAACATTTTAAACAGTGCTTAAAACTAATTTGTTTGGAAGCCAACTTCATAAACCGGAAACATAAGCCGGAAAGAGTATATATATAATACGTATATATACACACATTATTGGAAATACCAAAAATCATAAAACGCAATCATAAAAGGTTATCATTTTCCTATCTTAAATACAAGGTATGTACTCCTTTTCTATATTGACGATCTGGTAACCCTAACCTGACGTCATGCGACACGGCTTCAAGGACGAGGAAGCTGCCATTAAATATTTGCTTTTCACATGTTGCGTTATGGAACAGGAACTTTTATTATATTGTTGGTATGTAAAGAACTGTTGAACCGTACATATACTATATTATGTTATTGGAGTATTCTTAAAGACAGTTTTTGTTAAAATATTTAATTTATAGCAGTTTTATACGACAGTACTTTATTCGTTGTTCTTGAGCAGTGTGCCCGCTACTTTAAGGAAAACCATTTTGTGTGGTTTTCTTCAGCAGCATTTTTGCTCTCGCATGCCACTAGTTATTATTATTATTATTATTATTATTATTATTATTATTATTATTATTATTACTTGTGTTCTTAAAAATCCCTATTTAATATCCTGATAGTAATAGGAATGACCGGGGGGTGAATCAAATGACTACAGGAAATTTAATGCTGTGCCATTTATTGCCTTCATGGTCTTCACGATAACTCTTTAGGCAACGACAGTGAAATAATGAGAAATATAAATTCGAAAAAGTTAATATAGTCAGTGGTTGAAGTAGCAGAAGAAAATTGGTGTTCTCAGGGAATATCTTGTGATTTTCAGTGCGATATTTAGATAGGGGCATACATATGTAAGATAAGGTCTTAGTTTATAGTACATTTATGGCGGTATAATTTTTGTGTATGTACTACTTAGTATAACCTCTATACATAATCTACATTTGAGGGCGTCACTAGCAAAAGGTGGTAACTGACACTTTCGCCGAAAGTTACATTTCAATGTAGAACGGTTGTATGAGAGAGAATTGTGCCACTGATGGCCACTGAGCGTACACTTACTACAAAGAAAGCATCATTTTCTATATTCGAAAGTTGGAATTAGAGGCAGAAGGTGCTATCTGCATAGAAATGGCGGACAAGGCGCTCACGCTACTCGCAACGAACATTGCAAAATTCATGATTAAAGGTAAATAAGGCAGGTAAATTATGATGATTGGCAAAGGCGGAAGAATACGAATCTCAAAGTTGCTGGAAAATAGTATAAAAACTACAAGGGGGACGCAGTTCAAGCGAAAACACCTCTAAATACGGTAAGATGCAAAAGGTGCTATCTGCCGTGGGTAATGCACGCAAGTGTTGGATTCATTGGGGATGGAGGGATGCCAAGATTTAGAGTTTTCATTCGTTACCTTTTTTTATTTAACATTTATTTAAATATTTATTTATGGAACCTGAAATGGAATTTATTATATAATTATTTAAACAATCATATTGTATATTACCACGTATACGCTACAAAAACAATATATAATATATATATATAACAGATATGTTTATTATTTAACAAAAATCTGTGATGACCCCCACCAAAATAATCGGCTGAATCCGCCCTGCTGCACACCATGAGCATTAAACGAAACTAGTGAACACGGTAGAAGATGTCTCTTGGACTAAAGCTGCTTTCAACTGGCTTCCATTATTATGACTCGACAAGTTAGTGTCAATTGCTTGATTGATATGTAGTGTATAATAATTAACGTATTTAAACATTCAATTACTTCCAAATTCATTGAATCTTCCAATACAGATTTTATTTTATTTACTGTCTCTTGTCAGATGTCTAAAGATGCTAACTGGCGCATATAGCACTTTCTGCCACTGGCTTCTTCATAAAATGACCAATATGCTGTAATAGATTTCTTCAAACGTAGCAATGTTGATGCCGTACACACAATGAGGTAAATAGAAACCATTTAGATGCAAAAAAAGTGCAGAATTATCAACATTTTTATAATTAAACGTTTTTTTGTAGTTCCTATAAAATTAGGGGTTTGTCGGTTAGCACCTTTTGCTGGTGACCCGTTCATTTGAAGAATGTAACGTGTGGATTGTTTATTCGTGACAACTGAATATATACTACGTACATTTCGCTGAAGGTAATGAGATATATTTGTTACATTACTCTTAGTCAATGGTTTTTCTCTGAATGTTTCGAATAGATCCTCTTTTTAAAATATCTCATGATAAATATTTCAGGATAGTGGTTATTGATAAAAGTGATATTTACTAAATCTAGATTAGAGGAATGAAAAGAAGGTGCATTGCTGAATTTAGCAGTGGCGAAGCTGAAGGGTAATCCGGGAGTCTTAAAATACCCAAATTATTTTTCAACAAAATCTGTCGTTATGTGTGCCATTTTTTCAATTTTTTTTTACTGAATCGTCAAAGAACATTAAATGTTTTCGACTCCTTTTCCCCCGCTTACACGCGAGGGAGTTAGCAGGGTCCGTAGCTAAGCGGGGCTCTGCCGCGCGTGCGCAGAAGGGGGCGCGCGCTATCTCCTCTCTCGCACTCACTGGGCAGAGAGCCTAGGCTCCCAGGATGCACAAACTTACACCGCGATGCACGTCCACGTCCACGTCCTGGTCAGGCAAATGCACCTTATCACCTGACGTTGTAGCAAAGCAGAGTTAGATGTTTGTGTGCCGTTAGTGTAATTTTTGTTCATGTTTTCTTTATGAAATAATTCGTGAAGCGAAAGATTTAGTGTTATAGCGAATGTCCCACTGACTATGAGTCACTCCCATAACTTCTAAACGGTTCACGATATAGAAATGCAGATTTCGCTCATGAATGCGGAATCATGAGGCGGAATCATCGTTGAGATAGAAATAGTAGAGATACGTAGTAATATGCCCTAGATATGAAGAGACTACTGAAATCTGCATTAAAGCAGGCATGACCATGAATGAACTTTCAGGGTCAAAATAATTTGAAAGACATAAAGTTGTTTCTTTTAAAATTATTGATACAATGGAGACTCAGATGGAGTGTAGATTTCAAGATTTTGAAAACTTTTCATTTTATTGAATTCCTTGACAAAAAGCAGTTTTCCACTTACAAAGCGTCCTTTTGTTCAGAAAAGTTTTCCCAATAAAACAATATCCATTCTTTGACAGTGAGCAGCTTCGAAATGAACTGATAAATGTATACATTGATAATGCAAAATACATGCCTGCAGATTTCATGCTTAAGTACTTGTTGGACAAATTGGTCTTGAAAAAAATCATCAAGAGACGGTTCGGTTGATACAACTCAGGCTAACTTTCCCTGCATCTACACCATCATGTGAAAGGAATATGATTACATTAAACAGAATAAAGACATTCCTGAGAAACTCCATGGGAAATATCAGGATTGGTGATTTCAGTATACTAGCTATCAAGATGTGTCTGCTAAATTAATTTTGCAGAAACAACAGCTTTAAAAAAACAAATTATCGACGTTTTTGCTGAACAAAAACAACGATGAATGGAGCTAATTTTCAAAATAACAAGATTTTCAGAATACCCAACTGCATGACTCTAGCTTTGCCACTGCAATCTAGTAAGATGTGAACCATATCTACTTTTTGACATATGTGTGGTGTGATAGATAATTAAGTAAAGATAAATTTTTAACATATTTCAGTAACCCGGTTCGTGCATTTCGGGCAGATAAAGTTTCATTGAGAAGTATCAATTAAAATACTTTTTTAAATTTTTGTTTCATTACAAAATTAGGTTTAATTATCGTCAATTTCATTGATCAAATTCAAACGGTTCATGTAAATGCCGGAAATAGATTATTGTAATTCACAGCGCTTTCCCAGTGTACGCATAAGTGTACTGAAAACATACAAATCTCGTGTTTTTCTAGTTTTTTCCCAAAATTATCACAGTATTGACCACCTTTCTAGGCGCTGTAAGTCACCAAAAACGCATTTTAGTTGCTTAAAAACACCAAAAAAACTGCTTTTTTTAGAGAAATTTCTTAGCATTTTCTGCATGGATTTGTGGAGGGGAAAAGTTCCCCTTCAGGAGACCAAGTCGCTTCAAACAACACCTCATTTGTCTTGATTGGAGGATCGAAAATTGTGTAATTGTGAATGACGGGCAGATTTTCCGATGCAGGTTATCGGTTACTATATAAAGATTAAATCAGTAGTTCGTTTAAAGATACAAATAATTTTTTTATAACTCGGGAACGATAATTACACGAGTCGCAAACCTCACTTTGTTGGTACTTTTATTGAAATTTGTGCAGTAAAAGGTTGGGGAAGAGATTCTGGAGCTAAAGAAAACGTACACAATTTATATTTTTCCCCATACGTCACATACAGTTTTTACAGATTCCTGACGAAAATAACCCAAATCAAATGAGTAGCGAACATTTCAGTCAGATTTCTCTTGAACGATTTCCATTATGTTATCTTTTGGGTTGCCATGTATTGTTTTGCAGAATCAACAAGCGTTTCGCATAAACAACCAGTAATTCAGTGCATTTAAAGAGCCAACTCAGGTCCTCGAATTCGTCAAGCCACTTCTTTTCCTAAACACCAAGAACTGTTAAAGACTCCTTTTCCTATCGTAAAAGGAAAATGTATTCTTTGGGTTTGGATCTTGGAGGTCTGAGGGTCGAAGCGATGTAGACCCTTAGTGTTTCACGAGTTTCGATTGTTCCACATCGGTATCTCTCGTCGATTATGCTACGCTCATTGC
The DNA here is from genome assembly GCA_011170035.1 of Teleogryllus occipitalis. NCBI lineage: Eukaryota > Metazoa > Arthropoda > Insecta > Orthoptera > Gryllidae > Teleogryllus > Teleogryllus occipitalis. The sequence goes on from BLKR01000513.1 coordinate 390,332, forward strand.
ATCAGGGTGTTTTCAGACCTCGGATGTGGAAGCCATCCCCTTTCGGGACTGCCTTCCCTCAAACTGACGTCCGGAGGAGCATAAGAGCGCGACCTACCAAGGTCTCCCCAAGACAGTGAGTAGAGTGCCTCCCTAGCCAGAGGCTACCAGTTCTAAGGTTGGTTGAGCGAAAAGATGGGCGTCCGGGGTCCAGACTACTGAATATTTTGGATAATTAACAGGACTCTTTGAATTAAATTAGTTTATTTCAAAGTAGTTTTGGATAGGTATCATTTTAGATACAAGATTCTTGCGTCTTTTGTCTTGTCAACAATACATAGATGACACCTCAGTTATTAAGTAACCTAAGAAAATACATTAACCGAGATGAATCCCTACTAAATATGTGTGTGTGCGTGCGCGTGTGTGGACGAGGGCGAGGAATCACTTTCCACGATGAATTTGAACCCACATGAATAATCCTAAACAGAGAGAATACGCGAATCGGATGGGGACAAGTGACCGTTTAAAAGCCCTGACGGGCGATTGGAAACACCTGCACGGTGCCTAGTTCGTGAGCGATACTCATGTCGCTATAAACAAAGGGGGTGCAGGAAGGAGGCGGGCTACCCTGCTCCCCGGATGTCATCGACTTAAAAATAATACCATACCCACAAGTAAACTTAAGACGAAAATGATAAGCGTTATGAACACGTTATTTCATTAACAACGCGAACAAATTTATTTCTAATTAATATGTACCTTGTTTTAAACCTATCCGTGCTATTAAAATCTAAATAATATAACGATGGGGCTCATTTTCCAATCTGAACATCTTGAAAGGAAAAACGGCGTTTACCCCCCCCCCTCCACCGATCGTTTACTTCACAGTGTTCGCGGACAACCTGACTCTCGGAAAGAGTTATACTCGCAGTTTTCTCTGAGCTGTCTCGGTTTTACGGTTCTGCTGCACGCCAAGACGCGCCAAAATTACATAACAACTGGGATCCGACCGCAGCCAACACTTCGCTGTCTCACTCGGCGGCTCGCTGCCCAACCGTCCGTTGCAAGAGCCAAATCCGTGAAATGCATACGAGCGAGGGTTGCAATACATTTTCGAACTGAAGTCTGTACACGATTATTAATCAATTAAAATCAGAAAATTGTTCATGATTTAATTCTCAGCACTTCCCTTTCTCTCAAAAAGAAATTTAAAAAGAACACAGTTAAGTACATGAATCATTTTATAAAGTAACATAAACACACATGAACATGAACACTAAGAATTCTATTCAATATCCTGTTTGAGTTTGAACCAATCATACTTCTGAGACGATTGGACAAGTCTGGTTGTTTACTTGTACACACATAAAATTCCTCACAACTCATTTTGAAGTTATACGTAGACTGTAAAATACTCTCAATTGTCAAATCTTTCCAGCGATTTCTTTATTCTGTACACTGAAATAACATAAATAAATCCTTTCAACATTTGTATTCTCCTCTCAAAATTTGAATTGTGCTGTGCAATTGAAAAACATTATTGACACACCTTCAGTAATTATGACTTTCGAATTGTGTATTTTGAGTTCGTAAATAAAACAAGCTATTTCCCTTGAACAGGTAATTCTGACTTTCCATTCCCGTATTTTAGTCAAAGACTTCCAAAATGTCAAAGTCTGATAGTTCCAGATACCATTTTAAAAAATGTTATACCAGCTCCATAAAACTCTTTAACCTCGCAGTAGATTTTTTCAATTTGTAGTTTAGAGCAATGATACACTGCATATTGTAAAACTTCTGTAGTTTTGATGCCCAAATAGGAACAGTTTTCTTCTCTAGTATGAACTTAATATATTTTCAATACGACCTTCAATTACAGATAAGGTGCTGCTCTCAATTTTCTTAATTTGTACCCACAATAAACTCAACTGGAGAAACTAAAAGTAAATTTCAGATAGAGAATTAGAAAAGTCTATAATGATCTTTGGTGTTTTTTCTTGTGATAACAAAAAGGATTTAAGAGCTTCCCAATGGTATAAGATTCGCTCGAACGCAAGCATTAAAGTCGGCCTCTGAGTGAGTCACGTTATTTGTAGCAACTATCGACAATTTCACAAAACCCAACAACTTTAGCGGGGCTGATTGTGAAAACAACATAATACAAAGTGTTTCTATAATTACCTCCATATCAACAGATAAGATGTCTCCAACATTTACGCAAATACTGTTATGCAAAGTTATGTAAGCTGGACAGCCCACTCCTTCCAAGTCCTTTCAAGGTTTCTCTTTAAATGACAGAAAATGTTGTTCTCGACTTAACGATTTATTCCACGAAAATTTGTGATGCCGTTATCTCTGCAAAATTATACACAATTTTAGGGTTAATTTTGAGTTTAGTGAGCGCTTAGACTGAGATATATAAGCTGGATATTATTTCTGATGTTTCATTTTGCACAGAATCTACCTTAATTAGTTTCGTTATTATCCATTCATTTTCATCAAAATACTGAAAAATATCTGGGAATACTTTCACATCTTTGTGGTTACTACCGTCAGTTGCTAGTCAGTAAAATTGAATTTTTGTCAAGTCCGAGGTGCAAACAAGCAAAGAATAAGGATCAAGAATGTTTCATTATTGCTATGTAATTTGTCCTTACAGTACTTTGCTTTTCAGAATCGCGATACATAATTGAAGATAATTTTGTCATGCAATGAAGTGACTTAGGTAAATGGCGTCGGTTCTTTATGTTGTCATTTGAGGCGTAATAAAAAGTTGTTTTTTCTTTCGTATCTTGCTTTATAAAATAGCTTATGAGTTACTACGTGCCTCCTCTTGAATACTTGCTTTGTACTTCTTGGTCTGGATGTGATGAGAACTCAGATTTGCCATCTTCTCAACTAAAAAATAACAGGAACACACTTTGCAGAACGCATCCTCGTTCGTCTCACGTTTTTCTTTTATATAAAAGGCCATATTTTTGTGTCCGTCGCTGAAACTGCACTTACGTTCCGGTTTTCCTTTTGGGATAAAGCATACATTGCGTAATGAGCAACTTATAACTTTACAAGTTTACCCCCTTTAAAAGCAATGGCGAATGAATTACAAATTCAAAACAGATTTACTAAGAGCAGTAAAAAATAAGAGTTTTTCTTCCGAAAATTCCCCGTTTGCCGGCGCACAATTACATAATTTTTTCTTCTTACGAAGTACTTCGTAAGTAAGTCTGAGAAAGTAAAAACTACATATGGTGTGAGAGTGGACCGCCAGATTGCACCTCCCTTCAAGAGCTGTATTAATTATCAGTCAAATTACCTCTTTAATCAGCTGCTCAACTGTACTTTTAAAAAATCGGGACATTTGGCGTCCCGACTTGGAACTCCGGGACAAAGAATAAAAAAAACATTTCCTATTAATCGGAATGTATGACAATCTTCATATAAACTCTACGAATAATCCTGGAAACTGTCAATTATGATTCAAAATGTTACACAAAAAACTTTAAAGAGAACGCAGATTCAAGGAATTAATTTAGATACATCTTCACCAAATATTTAATATGTTTTTTTACTAAAACATGAACGGAATCATTCAATATTTCATCATAATTTTTCTTCATGATTCAAGTTTTGTCAATGAACCATTTTCTTCAGAATGCGGCCATTATCTAAGAATAGAAGAGGGAGAGGTAAAATTTGCCCCCGTTCCCTCGAGAAAATTCGAAGATTGCTGGATTTCGTTGCGTGCTGGAAACCTTATTAAGAAGCGCAAAAAGTCTCTGTCAAACTACAGAAAGCGGCAATAAGTTCAAAAAATACGTGGGAGCACCACAACAATGAAAGGTATTATCTACTGAGGAGAAAATGATACATGGTGTCTTTCAATGCAATCTAGAGGTATCCGGTACTGTAGGAAATCAAGCCACCTACATTTGGTGGGTAGTGGGCATCGCTAGGCAACGTCTGGGACGCCAAGATAAGTTCTTTCGCTACACACGTTACTAGAATTTATTTCTAAATAATTGTAGATGGTTATGAGAATTAATTCTGGGTCCCCCATACTTGCAACTATTTGAAAGGTTTATACGATGCAGAGTTGATACCAGACATCTGATGTTGGGGAAAGAAAGATATTACTCCAGGTGGAAGTAACATTATTGTAAACATTCTGTTGATTCCAAATCGTAAACAACATTGAAAGATATTCTTTAATATACCTACGTTTTCCACTTGCAAATGCCGTGCCATTTAAATTATCACTCATCAATGAATGTTTTGTAGATGATAATTTATCAAAACATAAGCCCGTACTACAGTAACTTTGTTCTCCTTCTCTCAAATAACCAATTTAGTTCTGCTTGAGGTTGATAAAATGCAAAATAATAATTTAAAAAAAGTCTTATTATTATTCAACTCAATTATCTTATAATTTGCACATTAAGGACTCAAAAAACTCCAATCAAGGATAATTTGATAATAGGCATTCTTCTTGTTAACAAAAAGACTAGCAAGAATCAAATTCATATAAAAAGTCTCAAAGTAACAATTAGCAAAGTTCATATTCATTCGGGACCCGCTAGGTTTGGGGCCGCGTCCTTTTTGCTCTCTCTTGGGCTACAGACGTTCGAATGAACCACCGAAATAGAATAAACCTGTACTGTGTGAGAGAAACCAATCCAAAATTAATGAATATACAGAATAAAATGCATAGAAAATTAAATAGTCCCTTTAACTTGAAAGATTATTTCGGTATTAATTCAATTTAATTTGACATGTTTTCGGTTTCAACACTTTTCTATCAACCCATCCTATGGAACGGGAGCATTCAAAAGAACTAAATCTGAAAAATTGTAAAAGAAAATTCAAAAAGGTCTACTTTGTACAGTACTCCCTAATATCATAAGCCGGGCCCCACCTATTACCCTTTATTTCTCAACATATATCCCACATCTGTCCCCAAACTGTCACTCGAGTACCAAAGGGACACACAAACCTGGTTTAAGAGGCCTAGGAGACATCGTTTCCGACTAATGCCCGAATCCAATGTATGTTGCAATGTTTTGTATGCCATAATCAGCAAACTTCTTATTTTTCTTTCCAAATCTGCTGGAAGTAGGACTGGGGTGTAATTCCCTATCCACAAGTCGCAAACTTAAAGGATTTTGGGTGGATGATTTGTTATAAACTGCTCAAAACAGCCATCTTCCGCTTATTATGTAGTACTATACAAAGGATTATAAAACATTAAAATATGATAATTCGTAAATAAATTTCAAGGTCAAAAATGGCCTATGTAACTCATGGCATCAATAGATGTCACTGCAGTGCCTCTGAACGCGAGTTTCTACGATTCGAGTATCGACGATGGCAGGATTTTTGACACAGATACATTGCTAGGTTGTGTTCAGCCACTGTCTGGAGGAGAATTCCAACGGTCGGCTGCTCTCATCGGTAGTTTCCAGTGGTTTCTCCGATCAATGTGAATGTCGGAGCAGTACCCTAACAAACACACCACGGGCCGCGCGGGATATTTCCTTCTAATTTCTTGTTCTATCAACACCCCTTACTTACACACACACTTGCACGCACTACAGTACCGTACATGCCGGGAGACCGGTCGGGAGCTTAGAGCTTGTCCCGGCTGGAGCAGTGCCTGGCTAGTGAGAGATACCTAGTAGAGGGATACCGACGGTAAGTCGGCGCCGGATCTCGCCATCCCCCGGCGCAAGATCACCGCCACTTCCCGCGATAAAACATGCACTACACTTACTATACTAATGACCTTAGTAGTTGACGCGCCCGGAAACACCAATCAATCAATTAATCCAAGATTAAAAGTTTACTGGGTGCTACAATGTATACCAATGAATAATAAATCCTAAAATAAATTTACTGAATGTTGCAGTCATTTTCAAAATATATGTCATAAGTGATTTTAAAAGAAAAAAGGATAAAAATAGTTTTTAACTGTGGTCCAGTAATCTAAAAAAAAACTTTTTTTGTGCCTCTTCCCGAGTTGTAAGGCACAGCAAAACTTAATTTTTATTTTAAAAATTACTTTCTTATTTTTCACATTCTTTTCAATCAGAAAAGCTAATATTAGGTTGACGAAAAATAAAATAAAATAGATCACGTTTTTGGCTGTGGATGGAGTGGTGGAGGCGAGAGAGGGCTAAGCAAACTTTCAAAACTCGTATTTTTATTTGTCATAATATCTTGCACTTCCCAGTATTTTGAATGACCTTGGAGTTTAGCCGAGTTCTTACACAAATTTTGCGGAACAAATCCAAGAGTTCCCATAACTATTGGGACGACCTGTGCTTTGACGCCCCACATTCGGCTGATCTCGGTTTCCAAATTATCGTATTGAAGACGTTTTTCTGCCTCCTTGGATACGACGTTTTGATCGCACGGCACAGCCACATCTATAAGTAGACACTTTTCTCCAACTTCCGGATAACAACATCTGATTTGTTTCCCGTTATCATGCGATCAGTTTCAATTTTTTGGTCGCACAATTTTGTACACAGTTCAACAGATGTCACCGGTTTTGGTGAGTGTTCGTACACACGGAGCAAATGTAACTTAGAGGGCGTTACAGATCTACACACTCTACTCATGTATTCTTTTCATGTGTGTCGGTCTTCGCTACAATTGAACAAGTTGAGACAATCTGATCAATGATTTTTATTATTCCTGGGAGATGCCGCATTTATGATCTTGGGAAATTTTGTGAACTGCTTTATCATAATGTTCTCAACGCCTGACACTGGGCTTGTCCATGGAGTGGTTTGTCTGTCCACGATTTCTTTAACAGTTTTTGTGTCTCACATTTCAGGTTAAGTAGCATCAGAAGTTAAGTGTATGTAATTCTGTGTCTCTTGGATAGTTTTCTTGAAAATGCTTCTTACTACTTGCTTACTTCTTGTTACTTGCTCTTCGGACAGATTTAATGACCAGCCTCAATTGTGGGTCATCTCGATGACTGACTACATTCTTTTCCATCCCGACTATAGCATTGTGCGAGGAGGCTTCGATTTGTCTAAAGCCTCTTCCTTCTTCCTTACGCGACAAAAAGTCTATGTACATCAGTTCGAGGATGGACGACATGTATTGTAAGTTTTGTTTTTTCGATTGACGATTCGAATTTCTTGCTCAGTCCAGGCCACTAGTCCGAAACTGTACTCGACTACAGACACCGCCAAAGTACCCATTGTAGATATTTTATTCCTGGAGTTCAGAGCGCACTGCAGGATGATATCATTATTCTGTAATACTCCCTGCGAATTCTCTTTGATTGCGTCGTTCTCACATTCTCCAATACCCAGATATTTGTAATTTTTACCAAACTCAACAACTCTTGAATTATAGTATGCATAGCAACATCAATGCTCTCTGACGTCACTTTGCCTCGCTTTAAATTGACTTTTGCACATTTGTCAAGACCAAATTTCATACAGATGCCATTGCTAAAATAACTGACGGCAGACAGCATTTGGGAGAAAATCGCTTCATTCTTAGCAAACACTAAGTTCATTCATGTAAAACAAACGTGATACTGATCTTTCATCACCATGGGGTTTTTAACGAAAGAGAGTGTGCGACAATAAATCTCTGTCTCGATAAAGGAATCAAACTAATACAAAACGGGAGGAGAGAATAGGGAATCTCCTTGAAACATTCCCCTGTTAATCAGAATACTTCTTGTTTCTAGTATTTGCTTTCCGCTGCGTATTAGTAACCTGCGTATTAGGCCTTGCAAAACTCAATGTCTAGGATGAAATCAATAGATCTCCAGGGTCTTCAAAAGCCAATCGTACAGTACACTGTCAAAAGCTTTCTGGTAGCCAATCTAAGCTATGGTTAAATTGTTTTCTTACATCATTCAGTATGACTTTAGGTACGATTTCCTTACAGACATAGGAACCTTTACGATATCTTTTCTGTTCAATTGGCAACAGATGGTTCTTCCCTAGATGCCTGTACATTTTGTTAACTATGGCTGCAGTTATAATTGTGTACATTACTAGCAAACAAGTGATTAGCCTGTAGTTCTCCGCCAAAAAACTATCTCATTTTAGCGCAATTCTGGCTTCATATTCTGATTCAGCGGGTCGATATTCATAGAGAAACATGTGTCAAGTCTTTGAGTCTGACAACTTTTTTTTATTTTCTATGTCTGTGTTATTATTCTTGTAGGTATATCTGGCTCCGCAATTATGGTTGGGGCTTCCTATAGGCCAACTAGGCAGCCACCTAGAACGCAAACTTCGAAAGGGCGCAATTCTGGTCTTTCCCCAATATAAAATAGTTTATAATAAAAAGAATTCGCTTTTTAGTAAATGTTGAGCCTGCCTTTAATGATCCCTATGGTTTCATTGCTTTTAGGATCATTTTATCAGTACCCATGGCAAGTGATTAAAGTGGTTCTTCGAAGCTCAAGATTATTATAGCATTTTTACTTCCGACAATGTTCGAAGAGAGACTGTTCTGGCCATTCTAAAAATTATCTCTCAAACATGCAGAAACACCAGTTTTTGATCGAAGTGAATTAGTAAAAAATTCATGAAAGAGAAAGCACCCAGAATTAAATTTTGAAATATCTAAAATAAACAACTAGTACCTTTTTTCTTAATATATTTGTGTTTGGTCTCCAAATAAATTACGTTTATATCAGGTATAATTTACTGTTACTCGACCAAGTTGAGAATGATGTTTACAGGAAGGCGCCTCTGTCTGTGTTTCGGCTGTAAAGCCGAAACGACAGAGACGGAGATATAGGGATACTCAATTCACAATAAAAATGGGATCTTGCCAAACTATTGCAGGAAAAAAGCGCGATTTATTTCGTCACAAATCTATTATCTTCCCAATGAATATCTGAACTGTATTTGGACATGTCTGTACCTCATATCGGAAGAAATAAAATTTTATTTCTCTGCAGAATGATTCAAAATTTTGATCGAATTCCTTGGATGAGCAGAAAATTTGTACTGTAACATTCATATAAATAATTGGATTTAACTTAAGTAGTCTCTCAGATTATATACCAAATCAAATATTATCTTTATGTAAGAAGCAACTACCACCTTAATGAAAAATATGTTCCATTCTTATGACAGTAAAGTTAACTGGCGTGCTAGTTAGCGTAACTAGCAAAACTCCCACATGTTAAATCCCACCATTTTTCTATTTCCATATCAAGTCTGTAATATATCTTTTTCTTCAAGGCCCTCTTTTCCTCCGTCCCTTGTTCTATATCTCTCCTTGTAATTGATAACAATAACAGCACTTTAATGGAGGATTACTCCCCAGTGCTAAAGCGCTCAACGCCCCTTAACGGGGCTTGGAGACGCGTTGCGTCAAGGTGGAGACGCAACAAATTTTAAAAAAATACAATACAATACACCCTTGTCAATACAAACTTATCTTATTTAACGTTATTACCGAGCAGAGAGGTACACACGTGTAATTCAGTCGCGCAGAATATCAAGAAATTAGTTTAATTTCACATGCAGTTGCCGATTCTACAGGGTTTGAACAGGTAGGGTAGAATCGAGAAGTGTCGAATCAGCAAAAATGTAATAGAATGCCCAAGAAGATCCTGTAGATCACGGAGTGAGAAACGTTTCTTTCAGGCCTTTAACCTCAAAATTGTAGTTTTCATGGCCCTCGAACTCTTCGTTTAGGGATATTTAACTATATAGATTCAAAAATACGGCCGAGTGTTGCGAGTTGCATTTGACATGAGTATTTAGATGCGGTTTTTTTTCAACAAATCCTCCATATTTTTAAAATCAAAATGCAATTCTCCTGCGTCACGTCTCCGTGAAATTACCTTTCTTTGGAGACCTTATTTATAAAGATTGGTTGCGTGTGAGAGCCGCAAAAGGTATTTATATTACTGAAATATTATAGAAGACAATGTTTTGGTATTGCACACCTAACAAATCTCTAATGTCTAAAAAAAGATGAAGATAAATACAAATTCTTAAATTCAATAAGTAATAAAAAAATATATTTGTACTAAAAGAAGAAATTCTGATTTACATATAGCTCGATGAAAATCAACATTATGATCCGATAGCCAAGTCTGAATTTCCGATTTTTGTGCATTTCCTGATGGTGCTTTTTGTACGTTTATTGAGATAAGAAGCATTATACATAACTACAATACTTCCTTCTGATAGACCGGGAATGAACATCTCTGAGGCCCATTTAAGGAAATTTTCACTGTCCTTTTCTTGGTGGTAATCTGATGTCTTTGATTTAGAATCGTAACACAGAAATTTACCATGTTATTCCTATTTCTCCCCAGCATGTATCACGATGAGACGCTGACCGGCGCTAGAGTTGGCAAAAACGCCTGGAACGCTGTCACTTTGCCAGCACTTTTTAACCGTGTAGTGGGTATGAATCCAGGTCTCATCTAGGTAAACAAGAGGCCTCTCTTCGAACCACAATGTCTTCATGTTCACAAAGAAATCTTCTTGGGCTTTTGCATTTTTTTAAATACAAATCCTAAAGATTTCACAATTTTTCTGGACGATTCTTTACTTCCAGAAAATTGTAATTCTTGCATAAAAAAATTATACCATTTTCTTAAAGTTGGAATTTATTTTTTTACATCATAATATTATAAATACTTACGTCTAACAATGCACTTGTCCATTTCATCCATAACAATTTTTCTTTTTGGTTGTACTTTTGATGGTTATGGCGATGTTATCAAAAACCCATGTCTCTCAGCTTCACATCCTTCTTTTTGAATTTTGCGTATCGTGTTTTCACTTAACTTTGTGCTTGCTGCTGCACGTTTGATTGTTCTTCCTACTGGTATTTTAGGTCCTTTTTTTCACTACCACAAAACTTAACATTATATGCAATGCCTGCCCGGGAAGTGTCACACCTCGACGAGAACTCATATTTCCCAAAGCTACACCGATAAACAAGTAGCTTCACGCTCCTCGTGACTTTTGTTAGCGAAACTGGCTGTACAGACCCGTGTTTACACTGTTAGTTCCACGACGCGACGCAATCGCCTTCTTCATTCTTCGCTTGGTCGAGCTGTACGTTAAAACTGATTCCTAAAAATTGCTATTAGAAGTGGCGTCAATATCTCAGATTGCCTGGGCGCAAAATAACCTGGCACCGGACAGATTACATTATCTGTGGTGTATTTCTAATTTCCAAAGCGCGTAAAAGCTGAAAAAAAACAATGCAACCCACGGCCTTTTGAGAGGTGACTACTGTTTTGTTTTATGCCCAAGAATACTGGAAAATACAAAAACAATGAAAATTTTTATATTTTCACTGAGAAATGCAAACATTTGATGGTGCTATTCCATCTATTCTGATAGTCCACGTACCGACTGAATTATCATACTCAGTGCAACACTGCTCACGACTCAACGACAACAAGGCTCCAAGGGATAGGCAGCTCGCCATTAAATATTTGCTTTTCGCGTGTTGCGTTATGGAACTGCAACTTTTTTTATATTTTTCATATCTAAGGAACTGTTGTATACGATGTTATTGCAATATTCGTGAATATTGTTTTTGTCAAAATATCTAATTCATTGCAGAGTGTGTCGAGAGTATTTTATTTGATATTTTTTAGTAGCGTTCGTGCTTCTTCTTGGAAAATCATTTTGTGTGTTTTTTCAGCAGCTTTTTTTCTGCTGCAGACCACTAGTATCATATTATTGGGGTTTATTATATCTTCATCATAGTTTTTCCATCAAAGTAGGATACTTTTTTCTAGGAACGCAAAGAAAAGCAATGGAAAACTCTCCGCACGAAGGACAACGGACAAATATCTTGCTCAGGCGTGATTAAAACCCGCGGCCCGTCGAACGGATACAATGAAACGATAGATCCTCAACCGTCTCCGTCATTCACAAACTCCAGGTTCTTCGGACATGGATACAATGGGTTTTACTATTCAATCACAAGTACCAATCAATACATAAACAGAGATAATTATTGTCACTAGAAACAAAATACGATGTAAAACAATGATGAGATCTATTGATGGATTTTCCCCCCGATAAGTCAATCTTATGAACACTTTCCGGACTACGTCCGAGCGCCGCTCGGGCAAGCGCGTTACGCTGGGCCGAAAAGCCCGAGCACCGCAACATTTTGATGTTTCAAGGCTCGTGCTGAGGAAACGGGGATGTTTAGCCGAGCGTCCCTCGTTTGGTCGGATGGTACTAGTGTTTCAATAATAAGAAAAAAATTTATCACAGTATGTAGCTAGAGATTTTGTTGATATGTTATATTTGCGCCTGCAACAGCTGAGAGTTGCGGATTGACGATGGCTGACGCGTTTTTGCAAGATTATGCAGCCTAAACATAGTGAAGCCCCGAAGTTTATAAATAGTTTGTATCACTGTTGATGTCAATAAAATAATGGAAAAAAACATTATATTTCAGCGTTATAATTATGGTTATATATGAACCTATGCAATATTGAAGTTTTTTTCTTCACAAACATGCAGTTTTCAAACAATTCGCGCCCTTGATTCTTGACGTCGCGAGAACTTGTGAGCAATTCTCGACATAAGTGGGGGAGTCCCAGATTTGTAGTCGCTGGCAACGCTACAGTCATATGTTCATTTCGAATTGACTATTGTCATGGTACTGGTTTCCATTCTAGACGCAAACTATTAAATGTCAAGGCATGCATTTAGGAATCAAATTTATGTGGCGAAAACTTATAAAAGATCAGGGTCAAAGAAGTGAACTGGTAATAAAGTTACTGGCTTGAATATTATCACATTTCGAATCGTAAATTTTTTTTCATTAACAATACAGACAGGATAGATAACTGAATGATAGTATGTAATCATAAAAATCTGCATTAAAATTTATACAAAATAAGATGATGTGGTTTTGATACAGGAAGTTGCGTATAAATACTCTTCGAAATCAGAATTGCAGATAACTGAAACAAACTTAACAAACTTTTAACTTAACTTTTTAAATACAGATAGTTAATCGAAAATAGGCATGCTCTATTCAGAAAAAAATAAATATGGAGCGGCTTTTGAGAAATTTTCAACTGACCTTTTTACACCCAAAACTACACGAAAACTACTCACATTTTCGAAAAAGTGGTTTTAGCCTTATTCAAAGATGTTTTGAACGAATAGATTTTATACGAAAAAAATCTCTATCTTTAATATTGTAGTTGTAGGTAGACAGTGAACAAAATTTGAACTTTTGCAATTTTCGGAAATACAGAAAATGAGAACTGCAACCATTTTTAATTTTTCTTGCTCTATCCGTGGGGAAAAAATTAATCAACAAATTTGGTCCCCCTTTTGACAAGTTTTAAAATGTTAAAGCTTCATGTTAAGTACACCCAAAAATGAAAATATCTGTTTGAAATTGGCAGGGCCTCGACTTCGACCAAATCGATCGGGGAATGCCAATTTTGGAAAAGATCGTCAGGACGGTTTAGGCGCTAGTGTTGACCTATATGGACAGCTAGGAGATTTTCCGAAAACAAATTTTTTGGTATCAAGGAGCACACAAAACGTGGATTCTGTGGACGTGTTAGAGGAAGTAGTTTACTACACATAGGAACGATATTTATCCAATATTTCGTTATTAGGATACCATAATATAAGTTTTTCTAACGAAAAATGGCCACTTCCGCTGCACCATCACAATGCAAACGCCCTTACTACGCAAGTGCTTAGTAGGCGAGAAAGTAACAATCAGACGTGTAAAGTAAACTGAACTTACTTATACAGCGTTTTTGTCTTTTCAAAAAAACTAATATCAATGTTTCCTTTATTAATACATAGTGGGTAAATTATAGTAAAGACGCCGAAATAATTGACAAAATCTTCGACTTTAAACTCAATTTAAGAAGGAATGGTAAAAGCTAGGAAATTGAAATTATGCATTCAAAATCTATGTAAGCGAAGTTTCTTATTTCTCGGTCGGAAGCTATACAATAGTAACGTCTGGAATTTGTTTAGCATTATTCTTTTCGGCAACGTTGCTGCAATTTACCCACTGCATTAATAAATTAAAAATTGATAGTAAAAATTGATTATTTTAATTAAATAAAGCAAAAAAACTGTACAAGTAAGCTCAGTTTCATTTGCATAACAATAACGGAGGGGATTTTTTTTCCTGGACTTCCGAAAAGGTAGTAGTTATCCCGTATAACAACGCTGCACCGTCAAACAAACCGCTACATATCAAAATCTATTTCACCTATAAAGCTACAACTTCACAAACGTTTCTTGAGACATGTGGAACTTGGCATGCAGAATTTCATCAAAATCCAAGGCAGTCACGCGGAGTATTTTTCCGAAACTAACGTCCTTCTTGTATCTCCAAAACTTTTCACATGTTCAAAAAATTTGATTTAACTGAAAAACTGTAAGACATATTAAATATGTGTGTCAGGGTAATTCTTAAAATACGTCATTGCCTTTCTTTTAAACAAAAGCAAAGATCGAGCCGGAGTTACAGAGATAACGGCGTCTACACTGTGTTATCTTCCACCATCTTTCAAGGCATCTCAAGATAAGCCCGACTTCAACATCTGGCGGTGGTACCCTGCACTTTTGCATATGTTAGGTGTCATAATTATGAATCAAAAGGGAAACAGTGTCCGAAAGGTTTTGGATATTCGTGAGCCTCTACAGCCCATGTCGACTTTTCTGTCAGAAGCTTTTGAAGATCTGGTGTGTAACCAGCAATTCCTTCCACGCGGAGATACGTATTACCCTTACGTGTAGCAATGGACAATCTATAAAACGTCTATACTTCTATAAAACACGTACTGGAACAGATATAAAATTCCGGTGATACATTTCACTCTTCAGAACAGTACGTAGAGCTCAGGAGTAGAATGGGACAAAAAGAATGGGATAAATAAATGGTCTCTATTGAATTTTCTCTTCCGTCAAAACCTTGGCTTATTTTCAATCAGCACTGGTACCGTGATTGACGATCAAATTAACTGCCGTAAGGATTGAAATTTGGGCAGTAAAATGATTCACAGAGTTATGGGAGACGATTTCGCACCTGTCAATTTCAGTATCAGAGTACAGCACACATAATATAATGATATATAATCAGTGCAATACGAATATACAAGTTGATTCTTACCAACCCATCAGCTCTTGTCCAAAGAGTTGCCGTTTCTAAGCAGGTGAGTGTCCAGCTTGAGTTTTTGACCTCGGCCCTTACGTATTGTTCTTATTCATCAACATAGCAAGGAAATAAACCAAATCCACTGTCTATAAAACATTCAACCCAATGACAAACACGCAGTTCAGTGTCCAATTCAATAACGTGATTTTATTGCATAGGGTGTTGAAACACGAGTCAATCATTTTATTTTTATTTATTTTATTTATTTTACGTAAAAAACAGTTAAAACTGCGTATGATGTGCTATGGGGAAAAGTGAATTGTATGCACATTTTCATAATTCTGTGATCCCTACACTAAGTCATATACTACTTAAATTTGAAAAAAAAACACTCATGTAATAAAATCTTTTTTCAAGGATAAATAAGCAATAAATTTTGGCTCTTATCCATGTTGTCCTTCGGAATAATACTTCCTGCCGCGACAACATGGAAACGATAATTTGAATAATTGTATTTCCCACTGAATTCTAGAAGACGTGCACAGAAAATGAAGTTACATTTATGTCCAGAAGCAAAACAAGGGGCCATCTCAGCATTTGCTCAATGGATCAGGGAAACTGGACGAAAAACCCGATCGAGATGGGGGTCATTGACTCGGAGGCTGTAGTAGGCTGTTGTAGAGTAGGCTGTTGTTACAGGTTGTTTATACACATTTATACAGTCCAAATGGTAAATAATGCATTATGTATCATTGTTAAAATAAATGTTACTTTTCTTGTGATGCTCAGTACAGTCTCTAATTGTATAGAAACAGTAATGCAGCAGAAACGATTTCACTTGGGATTTAAACTTTTCTATCGAATTTAATCTTTTAATGTCATCTGGCAAAGTGTAAAATAATGTACATGTATTGTATGTGAATTTTTTGTAATGAGCTGTTGATACTGTACCTGATGAATATGATTTCTACGTCGAGTGTTATAGTAATAGACTTCGGCATTTTCTGAAAATATATTCCCGCCCTTAAGCAAGTCATTTTCGACAAAAAACACTGATTCGTAAATAAACAGACACGGTAAAGGTAAAATTCCTAGATTAATGAAGAGAGGCTTACATGAATCCCGTAGGTGGGATTTGCTTATTATTCGTACAATTCGTTTTTGTAATCTAAAAGTCTGGGAGCTATAAGATGTATTTCCCCAGAGTATTATGCCATATCTCAGGCGGGAATGAACATTCGCGAAATATACACATCGAGCAGTATGAAGCCTGACTGAATTTGCAAGAATTCTCAACGCGTAGCATAATGAACTTAATTTTGTGTTCAATTCATTTAAATGGACGTTCCATTTAAGGTTTGACTGAATTGAGAGACCTAAAAATTTTGTTGCCTTAACATCAGTCAATGGTACACTGTTCATTTTCAATGGAGCACAGAATTGTTAATTTGAAATGGAAAACTGCATTAAAACCGTTTTATTTTCGTTTACTATTAATTTGTTATTTCGGAACCAATTTGAAACATCTGAAATTGTACTATTTACGGTTTCTTTATTGCGAAGGATGTTCGTATCATCCGCAAAGAGAACTGTTCTTCCGTTTCGTGTCGAGGGCATATCGTTTACGTAAAGTAGGAACAGAATAGGGCCTAAAATCGATCCTTGAGGAACTCCACATGCAATGGGCAAAGAGTCGGAAAGGTGCGTACGTAATGTTCCATCATTCCAGTAAGGTATTTCAACTCTCTGAGATCCTTGTTTAAGGTACGAACATAACCAGTCTAGAGCTGTACCACGGATTCCGTATGAAGGTAATTTTGAAAGTAAAATGTCATGATCAATGACGTCAAAAGCTTTTGAGAGATCTAAAAATAATCCAATAGGTGCCTCGTTTTGATCCAATGATGAGGCGACATCTTTTAGAAAAGAAAATATAGCTGTTTCCGTTGATTTTGATTTTCTAAACCCATGTTGGCAATCTGAAAGCGCGTCGTGTTTACTGAGAAAGGTTTCCATTCGTACATAAAAAAGTCTTTCCAATATTTTTGAAAAAAATGATAGAAGAGAAATGGGCCGATAATTTTGAATTTCATTTTTATTGCCATTTTTGAAGAGCGGTTTAATTTTAGCTGTTTTGAAAATATCAGGAAACGTTCCGGTGGATAACGATTAATTAAATATGTGAGTTAACGGGTGTATAATGGCATACGCACAGGTCTTTAACAAAGAATCCGGGAACTCATCTAAACCGGACGAATATTTATTTTTTAGTTTACCGATTATTTTGAGAATTTCGTAGGAAGAAGTTTCGGAAACGAACATCGTGTCTAAAATTTTGGGTGAACTGTCTCTTTTTGAATTTTGTGCCTGAAGGCCCTTAGTGATTAGTGATTTTAATATTTCCTTGTCAAGAATTCAATTAAAATTCAATTAAACATCTCGTGTCTCGCCTTTCACCAAGGAGGTCCCGTTTCGATTCCCGGACACTCTCATGTGAAATTTGTTCCAACAAATCGAGTTTGGCTGGTTCACAAGGGCTAGTCCAACCTCTGTGAAGTGTCCTAAACCCTACCCCTTCCCTAATTCCTTCCCAATTCTGGGCGCTGGGAAGTGACGCAGGAGCGCATAAGAGAGGCGCGTAAGCGGAGTTGCTACCTGGCGGTCCTCTTGACACGAGACTGGACAGTAGACTAATAATATAATAAAATGTTAATGAAGGATTACTCCTGAAGTAAAAATGGAAGCGCTCAACGCCCTCTTAGGGGTTTGGAGATGCGTTGCGTCATTCACAGATTCAACAAATGTGTTTAAACACATGTTTAATATGAGTTACAACGTCAATCACAGGAAACACTTTCTGACGGCTACCCTGAGGGTATATAAGTTGTTGCACAAAATGCCAAGTAAATTAAAAGGTATAGAACATTTCGTGATTGTTGTTGGTGGGGAAGAAGATATGTTGATAGCATATATAATGACAGCATTCTGCAAGCATGAAAATGTGTTATTTTTCAAACCTGAGAAATACAAAGTGTTGTTTTCTTCTCGTGAAACAATTGCAGATAAATTTCTTTCTTGCGTGAGTGATTGTAAAACCACCTAGACATTGGTTAGGCACGAGAAAATGAAGTTCTTTCACACTGACAACGAACCCTAATCTTGCTTACTCTGTAAAAGTATTCAAACACTCCAACGAAAGTAAGGAGAGGATTGCTGATGCTGGTAAATAATTCCTGGTTCCACTTTTCTGCTAAAGTGGGAAGAATGTCCCATTCATCAACCATTTGAGATATATCTGGTAAATCTGCTTTTAGGTGCAAAATAACTATTGCTGCACTACCACCATCTGCAACTGCACCTCACTTTTTGCGACACAACTGCGACACTTTTTAAGAGTTTATCGACAGGTCAATCAATGGCTAATGCCGAAAAAAAGATTGGGGATAGAAAAGAACGAAAACTTCCGTTGCGCCTGTGGTAACAAATTGGTACCACCTGTCCCCCCAGCTTAATTAAAGGTTGTTTCTCGCAAATGCTCTAAAAATTGCCAAAAAGTGACTGCAAGAAGGCAGGGATTAAATGCCCTAACTTATATTTCATTTACGAAAATAGTTGCAACAATATGACAATCGTTTCTAAAAATGAACTGGAAGATGCGTCAACTGTCAATAAGATAAAGCCGGATTCTCCATCCATTGAATCTAACGAACAAACGGAAGACGACCTGGATATTCCACAAGATATCTTATAATACCAATTATTAAGAAAGAATATATATACATTTCAAAAGACCGTAACTTTATCTTACTACTTTTTGGGGCGTCAGATCAATCATTCTTTGCTTGAAAATTATTCTTTGCTTCCACAAAAGTTCATGCTCGAGTCTCAAGGACCTCTTCTGACGTGACCAGCCGTTTCCCTGCATTTTTTCAGGCTCTTCGTGTGAAATCGATCACCCTGTGAAATAATATAAATGAAAATCTCTGAATTTTTGAAAATTGCAAATGCTAATGTTCAACTTTTTAAAGCGCCGGGATGGTTGATATAGCTGAGAAACTGGAGGTTATAGAGTAACGTGAACAGTGTCCTAACTCTAAGAACCTGAGTTTGAATCCTAGCGCGGAGACTAAAATAATGCTGGTTGGAGACACCAGCAAAATATGTGATGTTGTAGCACCATTAGTTTATAAATCGTGGGCTGACAAGGAAAATGTATCATATCCAAAATCGTGGAATAGAGACCTACAGATGAAAACTGCGTTTCTGCAGACATGATTTTGTGGGCAGATATTTCTGAAGACTACATTGCTAAGTAAATACAAGAACATGATTGTGGACTTAATACCGTTTTCTTGAAAGCCCACGAAATAAAATACCATCCCGTACTAAACAGCCTGAAAATATATCGATATGAACCGACAGTGAATTACGGCTTTAATTTACTTTGTAGTGGAAGTAAATATTATTTATTTTTCTTTCCGGTTGGGCACTATACTCGAGAGCAGGATAGATATCTTTTGCTGAGAGCGCTCCGCAGAGAAGAGCCCTTGCCTAAACATCGCGCCTGGGTTCATTCAGTAGTTTGTATTGCTCTAATAGTACCTTTGTTGGCGAGGGACGTGCGGGGTGTAGAAAGAACCAGAAAGAGCTGTAAGTTTTAAACACAGAGGCGCATGCAATCGGTTAGTTGAAAGACGAATCGGGATCTTTTGGGGATCTTTGTTGTTCTCTATCCCCCACCAATAATGCCAACCTTTTCTTCCGGTTAATCAATGTGGAATGGGAGAGAGGAATCCTCAGGAACGGAGTTCCAAGCAACACAAATAAAATCATTAATTCACATTTTACATTAGGTTAGAAGTTCACTGCCATTCATTAGCCATGCAAGATGAATTGATGCAGAATAAATCCATTAAATAAAAACAAAGAGTTTTTATGCAAATATATGTACTTTATCTTAATAGTAGTGAGATCCATTCTCTCTCAGATTACTCTTCAACGTTTCGCATACTAGATATCTTTCTTCATTGTGCTCCCCTTGCCCGCCACTGCCGGTCGCTTTCAAAGTGAGTGCAGATATGTGCGTCGTGTTCTGTCATGGCAAATATTTTAAAAAAGATTTTAGTGTAGTGTGAGTAGTAGTGTTGTGTACTGTATCAAGAACAAGATGAACAATGTACAGTTTGTGTTTAGAAATCATTTTGGAAATTTCAGTGCGGAAGTAAAATTAAAAATAAAAAAAAATAAAAAAAACTTGGAAGAACTTGACCTCCACTCGAGTTGCTACAATGAGCATAACAGCAGAAGTAAAGAAATTTGACGAACATTACTAATTAACATTTAATTACGTGATCAATGTCTTATCACAGCAATGGACGACATGTATGTAGTTAATTTATGTATGTACGGGTACGTGTATTGAGTAGCAGTTATTTCGGTTTTGTCGGTCTTATCAGAGAGTTGGTAGCTCATTTTCAGCCCAGTAATCCATTCAAGACCGCTTCTCCGATTTTGTCACCATGTAGGCAGGGCTGCATAATACTATTTTGGGGCAAGCGAGCGAGAAATTAATCCATAACAGTTTATTATTATTATTATTATTATTATTATTATTATTATTATTATTATTATTGTTATTATTAAGATGTTTTCTGAAAGGTTCGCTAGCCTCCACACAGTTCCAGAGACATTTCCACTGTTGTTTCGTTGTGTTATTCTTTACCATATTAACGTTGATTGTGTAGGGTACTCATCACTTTTCTCCAATTGTTCAGTAAGAAGCTTAATAAAACTGCAGGTACAGAGAGCAGATATTTTTGAGGATGGATGGGAATGCTCCCAGGAGATTTGACTTGCGCAAAAAGGTTCGTATTGATGAGTTCCGCGAAAACCGACAGTTTAACACGATCCGATCGCTGTGACGTATCTGGGAAAACAGACCCCAAACGATAGAGCACGGAAGAAGGAAAGTTTCTCTCGGAATGCCAGCATGCAGAAAGGGTTTCTGGTTACGAGGATATCGAGTCGCCTCTTCTCGGGCGCGTTCTCAATGCAAGGAATGTTCGTGCGTCACAGTGTCATATAGCATTTCAAGCTCACGAAAACGAGAAAGAATATGCGGCATATCCAATAACGCAATACGCCTTTCCTGGAACTTTTCCCTTTCTTTCGGTCTCGGTTCTTAGTTTCTGGCTTCCTTGGCGTTTAGATGAAGTTTGCAGGGGCTTCGGAGCGTCCGTTCCGTGCTTCATCCGGGCTTGCGCAGAGGGAATTCCGGGCCTCAGACGATAAAGGCATTGGAGACGTGGTGAGTTGAGCGGAATTACGCGCGACGCAGGTCATTGCAAGCTCATTATCGGGCGACGAATTAGTTTTTGCAATGGCAAGCGGCCCAGTGGTGCAGTAGCTTAGCGGTTTTGAAGTGTGTGATTCTCTACGCGGACGAAATGTATATACGATTTGGTTATGGATAGGCGTCGAACGTAGTCAAGAGAGGAGGCTGATGTTTATCCTTGTTCTTGTAGGCTTCTAACTTTCGCATATTGAACAAGTACAGGCTTGTGCTCACCTTGCCGATATTCGTGAAGCCCACAATGATGGGCAGAATACCACAATGATGGTTTTCCGTTATTTTAGACAATGGTACAAAATAGGGAGTGATCATGCGACACTTGTCATGGACCGATCAGATGGGATACGTAGATGTGGTATGGAAACCCAACCACAAGATGAAAACGTCCATACATGCCTTACACTGGACTCGGGGCAGCATCCAAGTGCTCCCCCCCCAGGCTACGGATTTCTTGCGCCATCGAAGCAGGCAAAAGCGTTTGGATTTATTGATGTTACCGAGCACGTCAAAAGCTGATTCATTAGTGCCGTTAGTGTAGTGAATGTTTATTCCAGAAAGTGTGGGTGTTCCTTCCCAGCTAATGAATAATGAATCTACCGTAGACTTACACGTCGACACGTGAGGGATTTCCCTATCCAGGTATCTCCCTAAAGGGGCATCGCCCCAGTCGGGAGAAGATGTAAGCTGCTGCCTGCTCTCCCGACATGTGTGGTAGTGTAGTGCATGTGTGTGTGTGTGTGTGTGTGTGTGTGTGTGTGTGTGTGTGTGTGTGTGTATGTGTGAAGGGAAGAGGATGGGGGAGGGGAAGAAAAGATCACGCGCTTTCGGGGGGCTGTTTAGTGTTCGCATTCGGCATTCGCCTGGTATTGATCGGAGAAACCACGCAAAACTACCGATCATAGCAGCCTGCTGCTAGAATTCTCCTCCAGACAGCGGTTGAATTCGAGCTAGCTATTGTATAGCCAGTATCGAAAATCCGCCACTTTCGGGACTCGCACCATAAGATTTCTCGGTCGCGCTACGCACTGCTGGCTCCGAGCTAAATCAGCCGGACGACAAAAGCGAGACCTCATGCAAAGACGACACTTAACGAAAGGGAAATCTTAACATGTGGCCTAAAATACGTAATCACTTCTACGTGTACAGTACGAATTTATTTTTCTTATAGAAGAATAAGTACTACTATAGTAATTTAGAAAAAAAAGATAAATGTCTTATTAGTGTGTACGTTAGTATTGTTAAAAATGTGTAGTTGGCGTGTATATGTTAAACGTGCAAATGTTAAAATATAATTCGGAGAAATTCATTTTCTATAAACGCTTAATCTTACACATTATTTATTACACTTCATTCTTATTCTTACACATTACTATTCCGACTGAGTTAATACCATTAACACATTTGCACTTTTTTTTCTAAATTACTAAAGGCGTACTCATTCTGTAACTATAAGAATTATGTATGAAATTCGTACAAATAGTTTGATGTACAATGTATTTCTACTTTCTCACCCTAATTCATACTTACGTAATAAAGCGAAAGTATTGTAATTCTGCGCGGATATTCGCGATTTTTCGACAAAACCTCATATTGTGGTGCCATGGTATCGAAAAACTGTATAAATCTTGCTCTAAGGTACATCACCTCACACGGTGTGTAGAGAGAATTCACGTTTTGCGTGTATTTGATAATAAACTAGAGGTACTACAGAATGGCACAGACTTTCTCGTAGCAATTTTTTTTAAATTTTGTTGGTGTGAACTGGCTTTAAGGTCTTGCTCCATTCTCTGGCCAGCTGCCATCTATCGTTACTGAAAGTACATTTTCTTGACATTTTCTCAACTTTTCGGTTTCTCAATAGTAGAACCGAAATATGACTTTATTTAAAGAAGAGTAAAACCTCGTCCAAAATAGAAATTTTCATTGAAAATGTTGAAGCTGTTTTTAAGAAAATGGCGATTAGACATTACTGTAAATGCGGAATTTGAAGCTCTTTTTCACAGGAATCGATTGAGTTTTAGAAAAACTTCATTTGAAGTCATTTGAAGCACTTCCACTCACAAATGCAATAATGTATACAATCGATGGAAATATGCATATTAACGGCGTAAGATATAATTCAAAATTCTTCTTCTACCATTAGCACTACAACCCTGTGTGGGGCTTGGCTTTCACATTTCAAAATTATTATATTTGTATATTTTTTTGAAAAAAACAAAAGAAAACACATGACAAAATGATATGACAAAATGAACTTTACGTCATATTAAACAGTGCAATTAGCACTATCCTGAAAAAATTTGAAGAAAAACATTTGAGACATTTTTGAGAAAATGGCGTTTGAGTGTTTCTGAAAATGCGGAATTTTGAGCTCATTTTTACAGAAAACTCTTGTGTTTTCGAGAAACTTTATTTCACATTATTTAAAGCACATGCATTTATAAATCTAATAATGTGAAGAAAATGCCTCTGATGTAAATATTACCGACGTTAGAGACAAGTCAAAAAAATTACTTGTAATTTTTGAAAATCCAAACGAATAGAGCAATATGGCGTTTATGTCATCGGATAGGCTGAATTTGGGACTACCCCTACTAAAAATTTAAGGAAAAATTTGGAGCCGTTTTTTGAGAAAAATCCTGTTATTGTAATTTTTTAAAATTGCAAATATTTTACACTCTATTGCACGAAAACTATTAAAATTTTCAAAAAAGGCTACATGACCTTAATGAAAGAACTATTTATAGGCAACGAATTTCATTTGAAGGAAAAATGTGTGTCTTCAATTTTATAGTTGTAGGAAGACGATGAAAAAATTGAAACTTTTGCAATTTACCACAATTCAGAGTTAACCGTGAAAATCGGACCTATGCAATCTTTATAGCTGTATTTTACTCTATTCTTACAAGACATTAAAAGAAAAAATTTGGAGCTGCTTCCAGAAAATTTTGAAACTGTCCGGGGGGCTTCATGTAAGGTACCCCCAAATTTTAAAGAATATTTTTCAAAATTTCAAAGTTTCAACTAGAGCCAGATGGACACGGGTTTCTTCAATTTGGAAAAGATCGTACGTGTGGTTTAGGCGCTAGTAGTGTTCACAGACGGACAGACAGACAGACAGACAGACAGACAGACAGACAGACAGACAGACAGGCAGACATATAGACACAGACAGACACATACAGACACAGACAAACAGACAGACAGACAGATAGACGGACGGACGGACGCTTTGAAAAAAAACACTTTTGGGGTATCAGGGGACCCCAAAAGTGTATTTCCGTTGAAATCTCGAAATCGATTTTCCGCAGCATTATATAACTTTCTCTATACTACGTATATTATTCCCGTACATACGTATGTATACGAGAAAGTAAAAATTGGTTCAGGACAAAGTGTCTCTCTGCCTGTCCGTCTCTGGTCAACGCGAGCGCCCAAACCGTACAAACGATTTACTCCAAAATTGACATTCCCCGATCGATCTGGACGTACTCGCGATTCTGTGAGTTTAAAACGGATATTTTCATTTTGAAGAGTAGTTTACATTAAGCCTCAACATTTTCCAAATTTTCTCAAAAATGGCTCCAAATTTGATTATTAAAAGTGTTCCTTGGATAGTGCAATATGCACTTAAAAATGTTGCAGATCTCATATTATTGAAATCTCGAAACTTTTCGAAAATTGCATAAGTTCAAAATTTCCTCGGCGTCGTCCTACAAGTACAATGTTGAAGATAATTTTTTTCCTTGAATGAAATCTGTTCTTGAAAGACAGATCTTTAATTAAGGTCAGGTACAATTTTCTCAAAATATAGTTTTCGCATACTTTTGCGTAAAATATTGGCAATTTGTAAACAAATTATTTTCTCAAAAAACCGATCGATTTATTTAATTATATCCCTCGGATTTAACAAAGAACGCTAAAAATTGGCAGAACTCCAATAATCTGGGAACACTGTATATTTGAAAATTGGAAACGTACAATATTGATGATGAAGATTTTACTTTCTAGCCTTGCTACATACGTATGTAGTAAAGAGAAAGTACTGTAATGCTGGGGCAGAAATCGGCGTTCCACACAAAAACTCGAATTGTGAGTTCCTGGTAACGAAAAAGGGGATAAATATGGTTTCCATATGAAGTAAATTACTCCCTTTATTACGTTGCGTACGCAGAATCTAAACCGTTCAGACGATTTCCTCCAAAATTGATATTCCCACATCGATCTAAACCAGGGGTTTCCAACGGATCGATATCGACCCTGGGGAGTCGATGAAATTTTGTAGGGAGTCAGCGATGATCAAGGGATCAATTAGGGGTCTATAGCTGAATATGAACTGGTGATTGATAGGTATTATCAATTTCCTATTGATTACAAAAAATATTAAATGAACTTAATTTATTTCTGATACAACGCAACAAATTATATGAATTACAAACTCGCTTCTCTTCTTTCGTATCCGTTGTTCATCCTTCGGATCAAAGCGTTAAGCTGGTGTAACCAACGCATCGGTCTCCCGAAGTGAGGGAATCCATGGTGGAAAGTCTTTTCACCATGAGGGAAACATAATAAGGACTCCCCGCGGACGGTCATCGTTAAAGAATAAAATAAATTGTTCTCCATCCTTATTTTCCCTATTTCACCACACATATTAATTTATTTAAATATAAAATCTGCCCTCCTTTTTGGCAATTTATTCACAATTAAGGCATTCAGGTGTAGGAGATGACTCCTGACCTTTTTGCGAAAGTAAAATTATTGATTTATTACGCCCTTCTTGTAAATAAGATACATGGGCTCTCTTTATATCATATTAGCTTTAGTCTAGAAAAATTGACAATGAAAATACATTCATACTTTATATTTCATTACATATGTGCAGCACATTTCCGTTATACTTGGATTTTTCTAACGAGGCATCTGAGGGTAGTATCTCCAAATGAAATATGGCATGGCTTTTCGCGTCTTTCTCGGTCGTACCGCTACAGTCGCTTGATGTGCAACACTGCTTCGGTACGGTCGCGATCATGCGACATCTTGCACTTCCACATACGATCATTGGACTTTCGTCAGTAACGTGAAATGTCAGTTATCATTATTTCCGCCCGAATGCCACAATTGTAATTATGTAAATGTAAATATATAGGTGGTTAGACGGAAGAGCAGGCCTTACGGCCTGAGCTTCGCCAAAAATAAAGATATTATTATTATTATTATTATTATTATTATTATAATTATTATCATTATTATCATCATTATACTATCATTATTATTATTATTATTATTATTATTATTATTATTATTATTATTATTATTACTGTATACCAATTATACTTGGGTTTTCGTAATATGGCGCGTGAAGGGCTGGTCTTCTCGATGGAATATGGCACAGCTTTTCGCGTCTTTTTCGGTCGTGCAGCTAGATGCCGCTTGATCTGCAGCACTGCGTGATACGGTCACGCGCCACGTTATGAAAACCCAACTATATATTTAAAACTCTTTATTTCACGTTCATTGCAGATAGGGGGCATGCATTTCGACTTTCTGCACTGGAGCATCTCAGAACCTAGCTACACAACTGCTTAGGATGTTTAGGAAACTGAAAAAATTATAACCATGTTTTCACAACGATATCATATTGCGTGGAAGAGGAGAGAATTTGTAATTTATTATTATGCGTCGTTATTATAATTTATTATTTTGTCGCTCTGTATCAGAAAAAATACTCCCTGCAATACGTAATGGAGAAATGTTTTGGCCATTTAAAAATGCCCAAAATTTTGTAACAATTGCACAATGAAATCAGTTACTCGGAAATGGAAGCGTCTGCGATATTGAAAATCTAGATATTTATCAAAATACTGATGTACAAAATTGTTAACTTAAAGACATTTGTGTTCAATTATTTGTATTATAATTATGTGATACATTATAGATAATAAAGGGGTCGATGGAGCCAACAATTCTTTTAAAAGGGATTGATGAACAAAAAGTTTTGGAATCCCTGATCTAAGCGAACTCGAGACCCGCAAGTTTGAAAGGGATATTTTGATTTTTGAGGGTACTTTACAAAAAGCCTCGTTTTCAAAATTTGCTCAAAAATGGCTCCAAATTTGAGGAAAGGACAAATGACGTTTAAAAATGGCGTACGTATATTTTTTGTTGAAATCTTTGAATTATCGAAAGTTCAAATATTTTCGGCGTCTTTTACAACTAAAGATTGAGATTTTTTCCGAACAAATTCTGTTTTTCAACAACGGAACATTAAATAAGGTCATATACAATTTTTCGCACTAAAAATAATATTTTTCGCGCAATTTTGCGTGAAATACAGGCAATTTTAAACAATTATTTTTTCAAAAATGGCTTCAAGTTTCTTTAATTTCTTTCTCTGATAGAGCATTAGACGCTAAAGAATGGTACAGATCCTGTTTTCTGTGAACTCTGCATTTTCGAAAATTGCATTAAATTGACATGGGAAAAGTACAATATTGATGATAGAGATTTCTTTCCTTTTAAGGAAATCTGTTCTAAAATATTAGATGTTTAAAGAAGGTCATGTACAATTTCTTGAAGAAAAAAAGTAGTTTTTGGTTGATTATTGCCTGATGATAATGCATTGGGGGGGGGGGCATAAAGAAAGGCTCTAATGTTTTTCCTCAGACAAAGCAAAGAACTCTAAACAATTCGTGTATGTCCCACTTTCGGTGAATTGGTATGAAACTGAAAAGGTCAAGAATAAGGAGAAAAAGGCACTTTCTTAAGTTACATACACAATAAAATGGAAAAATTGTATTTTTTGTCTATATTATTTTGTAAACTTAAATGCACGAAACCAGTTCGTATATTTTAATGTAAAACTAGATTTATACATTTACAACTCTACATTTTATTCTTAATAGTTTCCATTAACCAGTAATATTTACATATTACCAGTAACTTTTCAAGGATCACAATTTCAAATTTGCGACGACTGGAAGACAAAATCTGTTTGAATGCGGAGAAGGATATCTGAACGATGTGTCTGGCATATATTTTAGCAGTCCGACACTAGCAACACTGAAACCTGGGAATTTATATTAATTTCCACTTAAAATTTCGGTTCCCTCGGTGTATTGTCTATCGTCCATGTTCTCAGATCATGGCTGGTATTTATGAGATAGGGAAATGGAGAAAAATTAGTTGGTATACTTTCAGGAATTCTCTCGTAATAGTAAATTTCAAGACGTGAATTGAAGGTCACGTTGAATGTAATGAATATAATGAATGGTCACGTTGGATCATCGCCGATTATCCGATATCTTAGCATTGTATATAAATATAATAAATAAAAGGCAAAACAGTCCTACAAAAGGTAGTTATGCAAACAATAGGCATTTATGCTAAAATAAGCAAAAATAAGCATTTAAAAACTTCGTCATATGTCATCATTTGTCATGATTCGTGGACATATATTATCGGCCTTTAAGTAAGTTCTCTAGAAAAAAAATAGGCATTTCCCTAAACATCCGATGTCTAGTAATGACTTATGACTACGTTCAAAGAGAATTATTCCGTATTCAATGCCGAATAAAGGCTTATAACATTTTTACGAGAGAGATGATAAGAGTTTTTTTCTTAATGAAATCCATTCTTTAAACTATATCTAGAAATAATCTAAATGAAAATCTCCGAATTTGTTATTCAACTTTTTTTAATGCAGTTGTTCAACTCCATTTACAACGTCAGAAACGTTCAGACCAATTGTCTAGTGGGGTAGGGGTAATGTGAAAATTAGTGGTGTAGGGGTAACGAGACTGGCGTGCTAACTCTCCGAGGCTGAGTTCGAATCCCAGCGAAGAGAAGAAATTTTCGCTGTTTGGAAACGGGTTCATGTAGTATTATAAAATAACTGTTACAAATAATGGAAGAAAGTAAGTGCTGTTGTAGCGCCACTAATTTTGTACAATGTTGTTGATACTGCCACTATACGAATACGTTTACGTCGCGAGTTTGTTATATAGGAGTTTCTTTCCAATTCATGTTTAACCAAAAAAAAGTAAGTTGTAAGTCCGATGAATAATAACTTGCATGTATTACATGGATGGTATATTCTTATATTCATAATAAATTTTTTTGTTTGTAATCTTGAGTACAATGGGTTTCCCCAGAATATTATGTTTTATCAGATGCGATTCTAATACCGGATGGTGCTCTCATTATGGTGAATATATTATATCTTTTAATGTAAGTTCCACATTTTCAGATTCTGTTTCTTCTTCTAAAAATACAATTCAACTAATAATAAAGAATAATGAGAATCTTCGCAATTGATTACTCTTATTTACTTAACACAACATACACATATTTTCATAGACACTCAGTGGGACTTTACAATAGCTGTTTTGACGCTCGCAAAAATCTGAAAGATAAATACCACATATATTTGAATACAACTAATTTTATTGAAATAAAACGTATATACCTATGAATCATACTTATTTAATATCTGCAAAAATCAGACCCTACAGTAGTCGGGACATCGTTAACACACGCACACAAGCAAAAACAAAAATCTAATTTAAGAGAAGAATTTAAAAAGCACTTCTTTACGAACTTTTTTTCACTCGATGGTGTCTTTGGTACTCTACAAAAAAAAAAAAAAAGAGTTGCTTCGTCCTAAACTCCAAGACGAGACAAGAGCCGTTGTTTGGCTTAGAGAATGCCGCGTATGCAATAGGATTGTTGACTGGAGGCGCCACGTGCTTCTACCAGACAGGTGGCTGTCCTGAGAGCAGTTGTATAACACCAACTTATTTCGAGTTCATTGCCCATGTGAATTACAAGGCAATAACTACCAGAAATCAATAAATCTTGCATGAATAGTACAGACGTTTCTTCTAAGAATGAATTTCATGAAAACAAAAAGACAGATATGCCTACGTCCTACATTTCCTTTCTTTCCCTTTTAAGTCGTGATTGTGAATTTTAAAGCATTGATACATTCAGTGTCTCAAATCAGTGTCGTACTAATTATGATAATGCCATTACATCGATAACGTTGGTATTACTATGAACTCCTACATACACAAGTTCTCTTGAATGTTTTACGCATATCCGAATATTTCACGTGTAGTACCGTACTTTCATATTCTTGTATAATATAGGATTCGCAAAATAATATAACACAAGTATATTAAAACAGCAAATGCATCGTAGATTAAAATTATGTATAAAGTTGGATGATGTTCAGCCGAGTATACGGGGTTGTCATTCATATAAATGAAAAATTCAACACAAAACTTAAGAAGTAGAAATTGCTATTTAACTTCAGATTTTAATATTTGAAGATATATTGGTTCAACTTACGGTCCTTGCCAGTAGTGGTAGATCTGCCCCATCTCCACAGGATGGAGGGTGGTAACCGTTTCCAACAGTTTCACATTTAACATCATCCTCTAAATTATTTATCCATTCTCTAGTGCCGGCATCAACATCATTCGGATAATTACTTGAAGCATTAGACAAAGAACGACATCGTACACAAAACGTGGCGGGTTCGTCAGCGGTGGGGCCCAAAGTTGATAAAGTAGGAATTGGCTCATTGTCATCACTTAACAAATTCACCAGCCCCGTATGTTGTTCACAAGTAGTACTGTCATCAAAATACTTGGCCATTATTTTGTTGACACTGTCAATTACATTATGTGCTAGGTGCACAAACACAAAGAAATGCTGTCAATATTCGTATAATGTTCATGTTACCATTTTCTTCGAAATGTCATATTAAATAATCCAGAATATACAGTAGTCTGACACATCATTTCGTAAAGAATTGCCACGCTCATGCACATTTAAGCACACACACACACATCAATATGTCATTCCCACACTGAAAACAGCTGATACTGCGAAATACACGTTTTGACCTGCAGAGCGCTCTCGTCTAAGCTTGGAGCGAGGAGCATGGATCATTGTGGCTCTTTAATTCGTATCCACATGTCTGCCTAAACACATGGTAAACTCACGCAATAAATTGTCGGGTTAATTATACCCTATTACATTTGAAGTGGAATCTTTACTGAGTTTCTTCGGAAGTTTATTTCATTGTAAAAAAGGAGGATGTTTTTACTACTTGATTAAAGAGAAAGTGTTCACAATTGGCAACTGGGAGCGGCGTTCTCTCCGACATTCTTTTGTTAAAACATGAATAGGAGTTTGCGCACATAAAAACTAAGGCGTTAAATGATCCGTGACGATTCCAAAACCGAGTATAATGAATTTCCCTCTAGAAATCTAGGGTAAGCAAATTAGCGCAGGTCATATAGGAGAGTAACCTCGACGCAGGCTACCATATTGAGTGCACGCTCCGTGCGGCGAGGTCCAGATTTATTCAGTCAGCGGAGCTGGTTCCATGATCCACCGCCATCACTGCGGGTCTTTGCACACGGCTCGCTCCTCTTGCCTCCTGCAACCGCGGGATATTCAGAAAATAAAGCGAGGTTGGAATCGCCAGGTAAGTTTCTTGGTGCGATGTTGCTATAAAATCAGTGTGGGATATTCAATGAGCATTTAGATTCCGAGGGTAGCTGAAAGTTTGATGTATATTTTTTGTGCTGAAAGTGGTGTAAAACTGATGGTGCTTCCAGCCAAAGTGTTCGCCCACGTCTGTCGCCCGCTGTTTTTTTGACAGCTATAAATACCTCAGACAATTTATGCGCGCCTAATTTTTAGGCTTATTTATGGGTGAAAATAGAGTGTAAGAATGTACTGTGCTTCTCAGTGCTTACGTGTCTTGCCAGTTAAGGGCAATAGAATTCATTTACTGTTCAATCGGAAAATTAATCTTATTTCGTACGACAAATGTCTGTGAGAAAATATTCAGTTTATCGCATGTGCTACTGGAAGATGAAGTTCTCTTGTATTTGTGATTGGTGTGTGATATGATTGTTGTATTTTGTGCTGGGGGTTAAGATGTCTTAACCTGTGTGCAGTGGAAGTGCGAGTTATGTGAACTAAAAAATAATCGTGTGTTGACAGTTCCTTTTATGGCTTTCAAGGCATAAATTATCATCGTGTTGATTTGCTTGTTATTAAACGTGTGTATTGTAACTTTCATGAACCAGCTGTTGATCGTGAATTTTCGCGCTGCACACGTTGGCCACATTGTGTAAAAGGAGAGGACCCAATTGTAAAATTTTAATGTATGGAGCCTGTTTCAAAATTTATTAATTATACATGCACGAGGAAATTCTCATGTGTCAAGCATAACATGTAATTTTTCGTTTTAGTTGGAAAAAAAACAAAAAAAAAAAAAAAAAACTTAGAATACAGGGGATATAAAATTGGTCATTACTGTACCAGAACTTTGAAATGTTTGCCATAATTAGAAATTGGTATTATAATTAGAAAATGGTTCAAAAAGTGTGTAAAACTTCTGTTACACGCATGTGTGTGATTCTACAGGCTTGTAAATTACCACATAGGGCAAGGAGGTTGTGAGGGGTAAGTCATTTATTTCTGTAATGTTATGTTTGTAGGCTCAAAGGCAGATAAAAAAAAATTGTCTATGTGCAAGTCATTTAGTGTAATTCTCTACACTAGCAAAAACTTAAAAGAAATCATAGGATTTATTATTATTGCTCTTAATAATAAATTATATATTTTGTGATTGTATCGTTAGTGCTCGTACTTTAATAATTTATTATTATTTTCTGCCATATATAGTGAATAAATGTGTTTTCTATGGTCACTAAAGATTTTGGCAGATTATTTCATATTATTAACTTCTATCTCAGGAAAATTCACACTGTACTTTAGGAGTTTCTTTTAATATTCTTGATTTTATTATTATTATTATTATTATTATTATTATTATTATTATTATTACAATTTTTACATTTTATAATTACTCCCATTATTTTCTTTCTCTTTACCCTAGGAATCACATGCTTTAGAATGCCTGCCACATAAAATGTACGTATTCATTTTAAGTTTCAACTTAAACAAATTTTCAATTTTTCCCCTTCAAATATTTACACTCTCCTAATTTGGTTCTTTCAGTGATGTACTTGCTTCTGTAAAATGCTTTAAGTATGTGTGTGTCCGTAAGTTTCTTTTAATGAAATTTTTTAATAATTGGTGAACTTAAAATATTTATTGTCCATTATGTTTTCTGTTTATTACAAGATAGGTTTTCAGCACTGATTTATCTTCTTCGGATAATCGCTTCAGAAATATTTTATATCAAACTTCAGAAAGAAAGGTTTTTTAATGGTGTAAATCAAAGATCGTATCCTCGAAAGGCAGGTTTCCTTTATGCAACTTGCAGTTAATGATTTTTATAAGTCTTGTTTGTCTGTTATAACATCTGTATCATACTTAAAATATTTTTTGTGTTGCTGTTAAGGTGCCAGCAATTGGTTAAATTGGTTGTGCTTGTGACACAAGCGATATACTACCAGTAAACTGCAATAGTGTGTAGTTCTTATAAATTTTTAATTTATGAAGTTTGATTTTTGATTTAATGAGGTCATGAATGTCTGATTTCAAGAAATGCCTTAGTGGTCAAATGTTTCATTGTGTGAGAGGCTGTGTACCTGTTGCATCAGGGTTCATGATCATTACAGTTTTCAGACAAACGTCAAAATGTAAATAAGCTACTTTTATAATAATAATAATAAAAAATTTTACATTTTTTCAGTGTCCTACTGACAAATTTATTGTTATTGAATTGCTTAGCAACAATAAGAAAATTCTCCAAAATAGCTATATTTTAACTGCTCTTGGCTTTTTTGTAGAGATAAGTTACTAGCTTGCTGTTGGGACAAACTTTTATTGGTTCCTTTAGCTCAGATGTTAGGTATTGATAAATATCTTTGTTTATTTTGCATTGATTTTGAAGCCGTACACTCTATGAAAGTAATGTAGTAAGTGTAATACAAATTTTAATAATAGATTTGTATTATTCATTAAGGATTTAATTGTTACACCTAACCTTCACGTGTAGTTTTGAACACAAAAGAAAAAGAAAAATGCTTCTCATTTATGAAAACAAGTCTGTAGCTCAATCCATTTACACTCTACAGAAGTTTTATAACTTAAGGCATACTTCAAGAAACCTGACTTATTTATTACGAAACATAAATTAATTTGAAAATGGTTCAAATGAGAGTTTTGAAATTTTGTGTAAAAGTAGGTCTACCAGGTTGCAATCATTACAAATTATTTCTAAAATGTATGTTAATTTTGGGGGTATTCATTTGTTGCTATGATTGTCAATTATCTTCTTTTGATGAATGTCCTTAATTTTTTTTTTTAGCACTAGTGTGGAGAGACATGAATCTGTGAAAATTTGTAAATTGCTTATTCCAATATCCATCACATTATCACACAATCTTCATAGTTTTCTGTGCAGAAGGGGATAGTAAATAATTTGTTGCAACTGTTGTCACATTCATTAATTAAATGCATAATAATATCCTCCCTGTTTAATACACTAAGGATAGATGACATGATTAACTATAAACGTGTCAACACAAAACGTGTAAGGGATAGAGAATTATTCCCCAGTCCTGCATCCAACAGATTTAAGTCATAAATAATAGTTCATTGAAGATTATGATATGAAAAACAAATTACTTCAACATAGATTATAATTGCACACAACTGTCCTTAAAACTAGATTTTCATGACCCTCAAGGGACAAGACTTGGTGGTGGTGGTGTGTGTCTCCACCACATAGGGGAGGGCAATTGATGAGGGTCAGGTGGGGAAATGAAATGGAACCAGTATTGTTTCGGTTTTAAGCTGATTTCATAATTAAGCACTTTTCTACAAAATGAGAACTTTCTTAGCTTTCTATTATGTATTAGTAGATCTATGTCTTTTGGATGCCCCCACTCCAGTAGCATGGGAGGTCAGAAAAGTGTACAAACCCCAAAACTGTGTAAAATTTAATTGAAAGAAAAAGGCAGAAACAACTTTTCTTGATTAAATGGATTTTTCTGTGCAATTTAATCTCAGCGCTTTGCAAAAATTAAAACTATTACTCTCGCAGAGTATTGGATGTAAAATATACAACACAGTTCAGGGCTGGCCATTTGAAGTTGGGTACAGATGTCCAGCTAGTTAAAAATATAATATGAAGATATTGATGGTTGTGTAGATACCTGATACACATACAACAATTCTAAGACCTGTGTGTTATGGAGTGGGGACATCTGTCAACAATTGAATGAGAATGGAAAATGTTCATCCATTCTATGAACTAATATGCAAAACTCCAAGATTTTGTTATAAGGATGCTATTAACATATCGTAGTATACAGTTATAGTTCATGTCATTGATCTAAATGAAAGGGCTTATAAAGTTGATACTTAAGAACAACATGTTTTCAGACTGAATTGTGACCATACGAAGAATCCAAAAACAAGACTGCTTTTAGGAATATATGGAGATTTCTACACCTTCATCTTAGAGACACTGAGTCACATTTGGTCATTGAAGATATATCTGCACATTTTTAGTGCAGGCTACAATTTTAGAGGTATTGTTTTCTTAATTTAAAATTGAATCGGTGCATTTTAAATGTAAATTATCAGTTACTTAAAACATTTCATTTTATAGATAACTTTAATATAATTTTGAAGGCTACACCTTTAAAGAAAAAGAACTAAAAATATGTGATAATAAAAAGGAAGCTTTTCTATTAAATTTAAAATGAAATAATATTAGATTTATTAATTTAATTAGTAAAATTACATTTTGATTATCCCAAATATAGTATTTACTATTAAGACTCGCAGCAATTAATGGAGTTTTAATTTTTGTTTATATTTTGCCTTTTACTTTTATATTTAACTTGCAGTTTTTAATTACTTCATATTTCTTGATTTTGCTGCATTATTTAAGCATTCAGAATACACTGATGTGTTCAGTCATAATTGTTTCATCCCAAAATGAATGAAAACCTTCACAATATATTTTTTTTCCCTTAATATAAATTCCTGTTAAGAAAACCTCTTTTATACATTCACCTTTTGCTTTTCGATGTTATATAATTTTTTTTTTTAATAAGTATCTTTTCTTTTATGAGAAATCAAGTTTAAATAAACATATAATATAATGTGTAAAAAATTAAATTAATGCTAATTGATATTGAGAAACTTAACATGTATAGTTAAAAGTTAATTTAGCTTAAAACTGAAACAATCATATTGTAACAACTCTCTGTTAATCAAAGTTTGCTGTGATAACTTCATTGTCTTGTAGAATAATGTATTATGATTTTGCGTTATAAAGTATGTAATTTTTTTAGCAGGTGTAATGGCGCGTCAATTAATGACTGTGTGTGTCCTGTGTCTGCTGTGTGCATCCCATGCCCAATGCTCAGGACCTCATGGCGGTGTCTCTGGAGGCGTTGAAACTGCAGCATTACAGGAACTTCGCTCTGGCCGTGCGCGTAAGCCACATTGTTCCTCTTGCCGACGGTTACGTCGAGACATCCTGACAACAGACCATGGTACAGCGATCTGATATTTCCTGTTTGCTTGGTTCAAAATTGAAAGTGATGAAATGTAGATGAAAACTTTTGTGTTTATATGCATTCTTTTATAGCAATTCTTTGTTAAAAATCTTGATTTGCATTTAATTTTTTGTTCTCTTTCTTTCACACAAATTTTTAATGAATTTCTGTTGTATTACTAATTTGTTGCTTGATTTTTCTTGTGTCACTTGTACATTTTTGCAATGTCATGCTTAAATTAGTTTTGAAATTGGGAAAGAATATAATTTTCTTAATACTGTTGGATGAACTTAGGGATGAGGGTGGTGGAATAGCTTGCTTTTCTGTTTGTTTATGACCATTTTATTCCCTCATTTGCATGGAATTATGCTCGAGATTACAGAAAGAAATGCAGTCATTTTGAATGTGTATGCAATTAATAATATTCAATGTGCATGTAAATTATTGGCTGTGATGTTTGTTGTAATA
This sequence comes from Teleogryllus occipitalis, assembly GCA_011170035.1. Classification (NCBI taxonomy): domain Eukaryota; kingdom Metazoa; phylum Arthropoda; class Insecta; order Orthoptera; family Gryllidae; genus Teleogryllus; species Teleogryllus occipitalis. The sequence continues at coordinate 427,760 of BLKR01000513.1, forward strand.
GTATTAGTGGCATGTAGATAGTTGGGCACATTTTGCTTCCGTCACTAAGTGATGTTAAATTTTAAACCTTTCTGGTTTTCTTTCGCTCTTGCTATCCTTGATTCTCAGGATTTGTGTAACAGCTTTTCATTCTTCTAATATCGGAAACGCTTATTTATCTGAATGATTTTCATTTAATCATATTGGTACGTACATAGTGCCAGCAAATGAGGAAAAATTAATTAAATCATTTATCATAATTATTCTCATCCATTTTGCAAGATAAATAGGTAACTTGTATATGTAAATATCTCATGATCGTAGTCAGCTTCTGTCACACGTTCTTCACTCACAGTACATAATAATGGTCTCTGCGATAAGGGTATTAACTATTAGCATATTTTCCTGAATATGACAATTTCTTATTCTAATTACCTCGTTCAAGAAATACGGAGTCTAACATTTGCAGATTAAACCTACTTGGTTGGGGTGAGTGTGTTTTAGTTGCCTTTCAACGTGCAAAACTTTTCAGGGTACCTAAAAAGTAATAAGATGACCTACTATGAGAAGAGAGACAAAGAAAGAAAGAAGGAAACAATGGTGCAAATGAAAATGAAGATGTTAGAAACAAAAATGTTGATTATAAGAAAGGAGAAAATAGTGATAATGCAGGCAAGAAGACATTCTCATCAAGACAATTTGCAATGATATTGAGTCTATGAATAGTACGAGTTAGTAAATAATGGAAATGAATTCTCTGGAGGCCTCTTCAAAATTTAGGGGGTCATCTTATATTTGGGTAAATACGATAATATCTTTCTATCCCTTCAGTAATTGTTGGCTAAATTTTTCATTGTCTCGGTTGGGTCTCGTGACATAACTAATCTTTTTCTAATCCTGTTATTTACGTTGTTATTAACAAACAAAAATATTGAATAATGAATGTGAAACAAATTTTATCGTAACACTATTTATACATGTATGATCTAGCTTATTTCATACAGAAGATTCAAACCTAGAAAATGTACTATGATACTGTAATGACTCATAAAAATGGAGAGTTTCGGATTAAAGTAATAAAATTGTGTTTGTGTTTCAAACAAACTTTTGGCGGGGGGGGGATAGATGTTTTTGTACAGTAAAACCTGTCTAAGGTTCACTACCTTCACTGGAAAAATATCTCAAAAAGGACTATTTTCCAATGTAAAGTACACTGGATAAGCTGGAAACCTGCCAAATGCGGAAATGAAAAGGAATTTTTAGTACGACAGTATTGAAAGAACTGGATAAGATGGAAAACAAATATTGCTTCTTGTAAGTGTGTAACTTGCAAGTGTGATGACCATGAGCCATGAGACCCTCAGAGCTTTGCTCATCCGTTTCTCAGCTAGTCTCATCTTAACATCGAATTTCCCTCACTACTCGTGCAAAAGCCACTGTTCATTTGTATTAGTACTGACCGTCATAAGCACGTGTGAAGGAAGGAGAGCATTCCTTCCACAGTTCTTGTAATGTGTGGGGGTTCAGTGGTTCTAAGTGTTTGTTGTTCAGTTCAATGAGTTGCATGTGTTTTCTTAATGAAGTGTTTATGATGAGAGGCAGCAAATTGAAACCGTTAACTCTTAGTGAGAAAATTAAGACTATTTGAAGAACACAAACAAAGAAACACTTTTGTCAAAATTTTGATAAAGAAATTTAAAGTTGGAAAAGCTGAAGTGCATGACCTCTTATAAACAAAGACAAAATCAAGTATGAGTGGTTACAGGAAAATTTTTATAGGGGGTTACAATATTCACCAGTACTTAGGCATATAGCCGAAGCCTAAATCATTAGATGAATTTATCTGTTCCTACAAGTATTTAAAAAAATTATAATTCTTTAACTTTTGATGGAGGTCTTTGTTTCATTAGACATTTTGTTGCAATCCTGTGTGTCATTTTCTTTGTCTCTCCCGGGATCTCTTTGTTTCTTTGAAATGTAGTTTTTTATTGAGATAAACTACTCACACAACCTAATCCATTCCATTTTCTAAATTGACAGTTTTCATTGCATACCGAAATAAGCCTGAAGCCTGTGAATGACAGAAGAAAATGTTGGACCCAAAGGATTCTGAATTAGATTTTACCGTATCATGTACTCAGACATTATCAGTCCTCAGTTCATGAATGTATATTTTAAACCGTGCCGAAACAGATCTTTCTGTTTAAATTTATCAATTTTAACTTCACTGCTGTTTCCAAACTTAAAAGATTTAGTTTCATTCATCACACATTTCTAATCACTTTTTTGTGCCGTCCTTCATGCTTTCGAAATCTGCTTTGCACAACCTGCTTTTGTGTTTATTCATATGAAGCTTACAGTGGTCAATACCAATTGCAGTGACAAAAAATTTTTATCTGCACCTGTATTGCTTTAGCTTTTTTGCCTCCAATCTTGCTTCTCTGCAAAATTTTCAGTTTTCTTCTTCATTTTTAGAAATGGTTGTGGAAACCATTTTTTTAAAATTTTTTTTTATATCAGGAGCACAAGGCGCTATACAAATCTGTCATCTATTTCTTGATCTTTTTAGTTACAAATTTGAATGATATTATGGGGTATTGCTTTTCTATTAAGTTTTGGTTTTCTCTCATCTTTACTGATCTTTACCGACATTTCTCTTTTTTGAATTTTCCTTCTCTCTCTCGTTTTGCTCTCCATCCCTTTTCTCTTTTACTTCTAATCATTATGATTCAAGCATTTGTAACACTAATCACTTCTGACTGTTTTTAGATACAAAGTGTAGAGAAAGTTGTGTAATACTTAAAACATTCAATGTTGAGGTTTTGACAGCAATACACGTTTTACAAAAATGATTTTATTAAAATGATGTTAGGGATTCTTGGTACCAGACAAGCATTGCGAGTGTTGTTTTTCTTTCCTTCTTTCTTTTGATCAAAACATCAGCCCATTTGGCTGTCTGTGAACAACACTAGCATGTAGACTGTACACAGGATTTTCACCAGAATTGATATTCCCTTATGTACCTTGCTTAACTCAAAATCCTGTGAATTATTAACTGATAATTTCATTTGTGGGGATACTTTATATGAAGCTGCTTAGACATTTTCAAACTTTTCTTAAAAGTGGCTCTAAAGTTGTTGTTTTGTTTTTTTTATATATATATTCTTTACTCAAAGAGAACAAAGTAAGCTTATAAAAACGGTGGGAATCCAATTTTTGTTAACCACTTAACTTATAATTATAAAACAAAAGTCAGTCTAAAAATTTCCATTTTTATTTAAACTGATATTTTGTGTGTATTATGAATAGAGATAGCTTACAACATTCATTTTTAAAATGAAAGATTTTAAGATATTATTAGGGAATTTTTAGCAATGCTTATTTTAAAAGCCCGTGTATGCTCATAGAGGTTCATATAAGAATCATTGAGAATGAGAAAGACTGAAGCTCCAGATGATCGAAGTTGCTATGTTTTGGTTGTTAAGAAATGTGTTTAATACATAGTTGGTTAAATTTTCCTCTGTTCAAAAAAGTTCACCTGGGTTTTAAAAAAACATTAAAATCTTTAAAAAAAACTTTTAAAAAACATTAAAATGTTTGAAGTTTTTTAAAATTATTTCATATAAAATAACAAATCTTATAATTTTTTGTATTGAAATATTATTTGGATATTCAAATAGACTAAAGATGATGAACCAGAAGGTATAGAAGTAACGTTTAGTGCCTACAAATCATCTGTGATTACTTATTTTGAATTGTCGTTGCCAACATGTCAAAACATGCCCTGGATTTTTGTAGACGAATGTTCATGTGAAGGGAAGGACAGTCATGAAATTTTAATTTATTTAATTTAAATAATGTCCTGTACAATTTGTCATTTACTATGGCGTCATATTTTTTGCTATACATTTTTTCTTAAGTAGTGCAAAGCGTGTTTAATAATGTGATAGATCTGACTTCATTAAAATTTCTGAAACTTCGAAAAATGTGAAAGTTTGTTGTTGTTTTTTCAAACTCATTGTATTTCTTCATCATTGAAGTTAGAGATTTCATTTAATCCTCAATATTTTATCTTTAAATCATTTCAGGTACTGCTTATTACAAATATCAGTAGGTTTCATATAATTTTGAATTCAATTTTGCACCTGTAAGTGTTTGAATCACCACAACATGAAGAATCCATTGTAACAACCCGAACTACAAGAACAGTATACATGGTTTTGTAGGGAAGCTGCTTATTACAAATATCAGTAGGTTTCATATAATTTTGAATTCAATTTTGCACCTGTAAGTGTTTGAATCACCACAACATGAAGAATCCATTGTAACAACCCGAACTACAAGAACAGTATACATGGTTTTGTAGGGAAGCGATTGCTGCTTCAGAAACGTATGTACTGAAGAGTAAATCGCTAAATCGCAGTTTGTGCCATTTTTTTCCCTTCCTTCCTTCCTTCTTTTCTTTAAACCTTTTGTAAGAACAGAGCATAATAAATTGAGTTCAATGGCAGGAAATCCATTATCATTCAACATTTTGAATTTTCAAAAAATTAATATGTATTTTCCTTCATTGTTCTTCATTCAGTTAGAAATTTATTGTCATGGCTGAAGTATTATTAGGGTTGATGTTACAACTTTATAGTATTACCTAATTATTACCAATGGTACGAGAAATTATGTGCTATTGCTCATTCTCGCAAGTTTTTATCATTACGAATTCAATTACCGTCTCTTTGTTTTCCCTTCTGTGTGTACTCCTTTTCTTGGAAGGTTTCTTTCTTCATAATTGCTCTTTCTTGTTTTTCTTTGTGTTAATTTTAAAATATTGGCATTAATTCTTATTTATGCTTTCTGGTCTGCTACCTCCTTTTATTTTATTTTTATCTTGCTTTTTTAGCTTTTTATATGTCAAGTGACTGAGGAACAAGTACTGTTATTTTTGTTTTGACTTGCATACCATGAACACCATGAAATTGTTATGGGTTTGATTTCTGAGCCATAATTGCTGTACCAGACAACAAATTACATTCGACAGACACTTCAGACGTATCCTTATATTAGATATACATTCTTATATTAGACTACACGTACATAAACTATAGCACTTTCAAAGTTCAACTGGTGTCATTTCCTAATTCTGGGCAACTTAAGTTATGAAAAAAGATCACAATGTTATAAATATCCATTATGTAATATTCAACAAAGAGTAATAGTTCATAGTCCATTATTTGCCTCACTCCTATATTCAACTTTTCCCATGTTAACTCGAAAGTAAACAAAATTCATAAGTACCTCAAACTACTTGCTGACAATATTTACAAATAAATCAAATTAAAATTAGTACATTCAGTGTTATTTTCTGAAAGTTCAGTATTGTTTAAAAATTCACAATTATAGAATATTCTATTTTTCTCTTTTAACCATCTTATTACTGAAGATCAAAAGATGTACAGATCTTGAATTTTTTGCTCACTGAATGAGAACTTGTCAACTATGAAAGAAAATGTATGATAATTTTTCACTGTTATTACAACTACATATTCTTGATACTTTGTTGTAAGTTTTATTCTTTGTATGCTTATTTAATTGCATGAATATTACATTTTGCATGTATATGTAAGCCACTTTTGCTGTAAGTGACTATCTGGATTCTGTTGAGTAGGTTTTAAAATACTTTAACTCCTGCTAAGATAATTACTTACTTGTGTATAAACAATGAAGGAACTTTCTATTCTTCCCTGAAATAATAAATTTAGTGTGTAGTATTCATTGCTGATAAAATTCGTTTGCAATTATCATTGCATCTATTTGTAAATATTGTGTTGACAATTCATACACAGATTCAGATGTGACTTTTGGAATTATGCTGCTGAAAAATGTCTTGTGTTATATGCTTGTTAAAACTTAAAAGTTCTTTTTTCATCCTTTTTTCTGTAACATTAAAGTTTAAACATGTTGCTGCCTTATGTGTGGGACGTCTGGACATCCGATTGTGGCAAAATATTGTAAGAATTTTTTTCAAAGCATTCCTTTGGGATCTACAATGAAAAGAAATGCAGTGAAATTGTTATTTTATTGAGTATATACAATTAGTGTCAAAACAACAATTTTTAACTGGAAGTGTTAATTGGTTTCATAGAATATATTTATTTAATTTCAGATATTGTAGTGTTTATTTCATTGAATTTAAAAGGTTATATAATTTGCATCCAAGGAGACACATCACCGTTTTCAAAAAATTTTGTGCAAAAACTCTAATTCAGTTAATTTTACAATATCTCTTTACAGAGCGAGTTACTCATCCATCAGATATTGAACCTCAAGTGACACAGAAAGTTGACGACTCTGAAACAGATATCCAGCTTCATCGTATATTTACAGAGTTTGGAGATCCTAAGCAAATGACATTGAATTTCAAAGGATTCACCCGGCTAGTGCAGTCAGGTCGATTAATGACGGCTTTGACTCCACCTCGCTCCCCCAAAACACATCCAGTAAATAACACAGAAAGCAGTAAGTATTTAAGAACGTTTGTTCTTGGGAAATTATTGTGCTAAAATTATATAAAATACAATTTAAAAAATAAAAGTTAATGTTTGAGAATACACTGTTGCTAATAAGTAATGAAATAAATTAAAGTTCACGGAGAAAGGGTCATGTCCTGGCTTGATTATTCAAGTGTAATTTGAAATAGAAATAGAATTTCTACCACCAATGAAGGTACTCCCATTTATTTGTGCAGTGGTAGATTTTGGTGTTGTTTGTTTATTGTGACTCTTAAGAAGGAAGTAGATATCCTTTAAGATTGTTTTGTTTGTTTTTTACATGTGTCTATTTCAGATACAAGTAGCAATACAAGCAGTAGTTCTCTGAAATCAGATTTTCTAAGTACACCTTCACCTCAAGATGGACTCTCATGGCAATGTTTACAACCTCGAGAATTTCTTGGCAGATACGGAGTAGAAAATGATGTCGTGAGACCTGACACTCTTCTTCAAATGTGTCCCACTTTATTAGCAAGGTCTGTTGCATCCATGAGCCAAGAAGGTGAAGAAGGTTGTGTAATGGTTCCATACACTACTGATCCTCCTGAACAAGACACAGAAGAAGGTTCAGAGGGAGCAAGTGTTCGAGGTAAGATTTCCTAAAATATAACAATTGGAGTAGATTCAAAAAACTTACTTTCAAAGCAACAAACTGCAATCGTTAAAATTGTTTTAGTAACTTATAATTCCCAAAATAAAAGATAACCCTTGAAAATAAAGAGCTTGTAAGTGTTGCACTTATAAAGGCATAATTTCAATATTTTATTACAGACCTTTTGTTATTCAGTGAATCTATTCAACAATTGTGCGAAGTTTGGACAGTTGTTTCATGGGCAACCAAGCTGTCAATCGTCCAATAGAGGCCACACACATTCCCCTGAGCAATCTCTTGAGAATTCTGTTCCTGAAAAATCCCATTTTTCTTTCAATCCTGTTTATGAGCGTTTTCTCTTCTCCCACTGTAGTTAATAACCCCCTAAAAGGGATATTCACGAGTTGGAAATACTGTAGAGCTGAAAGTGATTTATTTCAAAACAAAAAGTTTGTGTTTAATTAATTAGTTTTTTCATTTATTTAATTATTTTGCTTTAATGTGTAGTTAAGTATAAAAATGCAAGAAAGGATCATAACATGTTAAAAGTAATTAATCATGGTCTCTGGACAGCAAGATTCTTGGTGTGGCTGCCTGTAATGATCTTTGTGAGGTTTGTTGAAGAACATAGTGTTCAAAAATTCACACAATAGGGACAGAAACATATTGAGAAAATTTCTAAGATAGACAAGAACATGATTTTTGTAGCCAGAAGTGTGTAGAACTAGCCAGGATATTTTTAATATTTACTGTTAGGTAACTTGTATTAAAGAAGCATTGCCTGAGCAGGGCCCAGGGCACAGTCAGTTCCTGTGGAATTGAGGAGTCGTTTCCCAGGTGTGTGAAGCCCTGCATCCTCCCAGTTCTTGAGTAGACGCATGTCTAATGATTTATTTTAAATATAGGCAAACTACTTGTAACCATTCCAATACCATGATCAAAACTGAAAATGTTGTGTTTAACCTGGTTTGTAACATTATTCAAGCAATAGGAGAAACTGATCTAACAGCGAGGCTCTTCAACTTCTAGCCAAAAAACTTTGATTAGTCGTGGTATTACAATTGGCTATGTATTTAAGGATGTGAATTTTTCTTTTCAGTGTGGTTGTGTGCTACTGGTTCTATTGTTGTTGTTAGCCTCTGTGGATTGCTAGGAGTAGGTGTCATTCCTTTTATGCAGCGTGTTTTCTACCAACAACTACTTCAATTTTTGGTAGCTCTGGCTGTGGGTACTCTTTGTGGAGATGCCTTATTGCATCTTCTCCCTCATGTAAGTGTTTCCTGGTTTTCATTTTTTCTCCTCTTGAGAAGTTTTTAAACTTGCTTTTTGCCTTTTTAATTACATTTATTTAATTCTTGTATCACCTTGAATTGGAATATATGAAGCATTTGCTATCAAAACCATCTCATTCCATTTGCAGCAGTTTTACAAGAGAGGCAGAAAGCTTTTCATATCCACACACTGTTTGGCGTTAACAGGATTCTCTCACGACTTTTCACGCAGGAATAAGCTGGATTTCAATTTTAACCCTTTGTGAGGTTATAAAAGACCCCTGAAACTTCAAAAAAATGCAAACACATGAATTTTAGTAGTAAATGATGAAGGTTTGACTGCAAACGCTTCATATAGTCTAACAAAAACAGTATATTTCCAAGTCTCGATATTGTACCAATGAAAACCTGCCATATAGGTTACTTCTATCAAAAATTGAATAATTGTAGTGCACCTAGGAAACAATTACTTTTTTAAGAAATAATCATTTTCACTGGCTAATTAATTTGAAGACTTTTTCAAACAAAATGAAGTGAAATAACAATTAAGAAAGCATGTGTTAATATAAATGTATGAACTCTGTTGTTTTAAGAATGAATACTGGAGTGATAGTTTATTGTTCTGTTGTTGCACACAGGCAATACTAGGTCCTGAAACACACGGTCATGGTCATGGCCATGGCCATGGCCATGCCCATGGTCATGGTTATCGAGTCACTCATGCCGATGTTCAACGCGAATATGAAGAGTATTCACAGCACACTGCTGCAGTGTGGCGAGGACTTGTTGCTTGTCTAGGTCTTATTTTCTTCTTCGTAACTGAAAAGTGCCTAACATTGGTGGCTGAATGGCGGAAGAGACGACAACGACGTGCCCAACCTGCAGGTGGTCATCGACACAGAGTGAAAGTAATGAGGGATATTGGTGCTCCTACAAGAAACAATTCACGTGAAGGTATTGTATCATTAAACTCTTAAATATATCTTTTCTTGAAGCACTGAAATTTCAATCTTAATCAAGATAATACATAATGCTCTTACCAAAACGTTACTACTTATAATTAAAATATTGCTAATGAAGTACATATAATTACATTACTTTTTTAAATTTGAAAGCAGGTTTTTCATCAAATTTATTATTCACCTTTTTTCAAATTGTATATATCTATTTATCATGTGTTTTTGATGGATAAGATTGGATTTTTAGTTGTTTGTAAACTTTGCACTCCTGCCCAACCAATACCATCACTCCTTTTATTAGGAGACTCGCATGACTCCCATTAATGTCTGAAAAATTGCTACTATGATAGAATTTCAACATAGTAAGAAAAATATTTTATGTAAAATGGGATGATTTTCAGTTATATTTTGAAAGAAATAAAGAAAAAACCTACTTCAGCAAAAAGACAATTTTAATTCATTATACAAAACTCAAATTTTTTAAATTGAAATTTTTGTTATCTTGCTGTTCATCATAATATTTCAATGTACACAGCCGGAAACAAAAAATATAATGTGGTTATTCATTTCATAATTTGCTGTAAATGATTGAAAATTTGTTCTTGATTTTCCCTGGATAATACATAATTTTTTTAAATTTCATTTGCACATTTTTCTCAAATTAATTCCAGAAAGGATTATGAATTTATCAGGACAGGAAAAGGTAAATAAATAATTACCAAATTACCCTAATTTAAATTAAAAATCGAAACTTAATGTTCAATTTAATTTTTGGAAGTTGGCCTTATGCAAATTAAATGGAATTTATGAATTTATTTATGTTTTTAATTGACTATTGAAATTTGGATTTTCAGTTTTTAATAATGTGATTGTTCATGTTACTTTTTATGAACCTCATTGTGATGGTCTATAAAAGATTTTCTTTTTATTCTCCTACACTCTTGGGTCATATAAACTACCACATAGGGCCAAATTTGCACGTTATATTTTTATCTCTTGGACAGTGTAGGTTCATTGGCACAATCAAGGTTCACTCCAGTTTAGTCTGTACAGTAGAGTGTCTACTGTCTTTGCATTAACGTGATGCCTTTTTCGTATTATCAGCAAAATCATTCTAGTTTCAATGTATCCAGCAAAATACTGCAACATAATCATGTTTTGTATTTCACATAAGAAAACTCAAAAATTAATATTCAGGCAATTGATCAGGAATAGTTTCAACTATTCATGAAATGATGGACTCAAGAATTTCTTGGAAGTATGAGTTCATTCATTGAAATGGCAAAAATTTATGAAGTGTAATAAACTGTGTCATCAAATGTGTGAATGTGTATTAGAGAACTTTAGTAAGATAAATCCTTTGTGCAAGACTATTCCTTATTGTTTATATGTATTTACTGATGAGATATATTACAAGTTGTATTTAATTTTTTTAATATTAATATTTTAACTAACATTAAATTATAGTATCAATTTAAAATAAATTATTTATTCAATTATATAATTTATTGCCTGCCAGGAGGATGTACAGCTAATGGCAGTAGTAATGCTGGTAATGGACGAGGAGATATGGGAGTTGAAGCAGATGGAGCAGTTGTCGCTCGTACTGGCAAGCAGTGTAAACATAAGTACTCATCATATCCATATTGCTATGGAGAAATTTCTGATGCTGCAGATATACCTGCAAGTGGAGGTAAAACACTTTTTTCTATGTGTTCATCTGATATTTACAGTTTTAAAAATTGTAAATTCTCAGGTGTGAAAACCAGGTGAAGAATGAATGAAACCTTTTAACTTTTACATTTTTACTGAGCCATTTTGTAGATAAATACCCATAACAAAAATATTTATTTTCAGAAGCTGAAGGTTTAACTGCTGCTACTAGATTAGCTGCAGACCATGTTCCTTGTTGTGTGGAAGAAATGAAGTTGCCTGGGTCTGGGGATGGTGTTGAAATTCCAGATGTTCCCGCAGATATGCACCCAAGTGAATGTGAAAGTTATACTGTTATAATAAGGTCAGTTCTGTGCACACTACACAATTGGTAGGAGGTTCATATATCTAATGAGATATGGTTGAGTTTATTTTCCTAATGCTTGGTTTAAAATTTTGTTTTTATTAAATGTACCAGAATCTATAGTATAATTATGTAGAAGTTTTTATGTATTCTACAACATATTTGAATTAAAGGGCAAAATAACCGGTGGACAGGACACAAGAAAAAGTTGATACTTATAGTTTTGCATGGGTGTCAGGTTGTTAGGTCTACAGTTAAGTCTAATACATAATAGGTCAACTATAACAGGAGGTCTAATGCAACAGAAGGTCCACATTACATACTCTGTATGGATGGTCCAAGGGTTACTGGCAGTCATAGTTACAGGTCAAAATTCCAGGCTCCGTTAACAAGTTTTGCACCAGTCACTTTTAATATTTCACCCATTCGAGGCCCAAAATGGGCTTTGCCTGTCCTGTACTTGTTTGTTGTATTTCTATGTTTTGAAGATTTTCTATGTTCATGAATGATAGATCCACGTTTTCCAAAAAAATTGTCTTTTGAGAAAAATTGGGTGTAAATGTCACTTCAAGCATGCGATTCAAACTAGCTGCCATGTCAACATTGACACTGGCATCTGCAACGACATTGGGTGTGGCCAATTGGTGCATTGGGAATCTTTGTAGGTGCATGCTCAGTCAATCAATCTTACATAGTCTGGGATTAATAGTGACAGTTGCTGTAAGCATCGTGTGATGAGGAACATCAAAAAATATACTAGTGTGGTGTTGGTGTGAAAGATTAAAAAAATCTAGGAAATAACTACAATTTCCATGCACTAGTTCTGTACCGTTCGTGTACACAAAGTATGCATGTTATGGCTGGTCATGCCATGCGTGTGAAAGCAAGTAATGGTTTGTGTCGCACCTTGTTGGGTTCAAGAAATGGCTGACTCACACTTAATTAATGTATCTGTTAAATGCAACACAAGAGAAACAGCCTGACAAAAAGGTGTCCTGGATTTTGTAAACATCGGTCTAATCAATTTAAAATAAAAAAAGAATTAAGTTAAAACTAATTTATCTTTGTTTCTACTATTGCATGTTTTTTTTTTACAGAGAACACGAGACTACACACCATGGACATTCACATGCTCATGGACATGTGCATGCAGCACCTCGAACCATGTCATCTGTGGCATGGATGGTTGTGATGGGTGATGGTTTACATAATCTAACAGATGGTGTGGCAATAGGAGCAGCTTTTGCTGCAGGTTTGCCGGGAGGATTCAGCACAGCTCTTGCTGTACTGTGTCATGAACTTCCACATGAGTTAGGTGATTTTGCAGTGCTGCTGAAGGCAGGAATGTCTCTCAAACAGGTACATACTGTAAATAATAATTCATTTCCACAATTTGAATTTTAGTAATACATGTGTAGAGATGCAGTATAAACCTTGAAATAACATTTTGACTGTGATATACATATATATATCCTTTTTCTCAGCTGCACCTACAACCTTGTGCATTTCATATTTTCTTGTGGCCTGCTTTGTTATAATTATATCGTGCAAGCATGTGGAGGACATTTGAAGTGATTAAACTTTACAGAGTTAATTAGGGCGAGGTAGCCTTTAAATATCATTTGTGATGAGTTAATAACAAATTACTGACACAAGTGTTATGAGTGAGTGGGATAGTAGTTTTGTAGATAAGTTAATTCTTGGTGCATTGTTTTATATATGATTAAACAACTTTCAGAACATATATAAGTATGCTTTTTGGTGAATTGGAATTGAGGTGCATATTTCAACTGCCCAATTATCACCATGGCCGTGCAATTGCACCCAAATTTAGGCAGGCAGAGGATAATAATTGTAAATTAATTGCCGTGTTTATTTGTAATTTTTTTTAGATAATTTTTCTGTGTTCTGCCACTGGGCAACATAAGCCAAATTGTGGTATTAAAATTCTATTTAGTATTTAAATAAGATCACGTTTGAAATGAAAATAGGTTTTCTTATGATTTTTTTTCTTTATTTCCTTGAAAACAAATACTTCATACAACACACAAATGTAACTTTCTTCATTACACAATTTGGTTTTCACAGCAAGGATCACTGCCTTGCAGTCTTCATCAATGTATTAATTAATTGCATAATGCTACAGAAAATTAAACCTTATAACATGGTTCAATATCTTGTGTCAATAAGCAGTTGCATAACCATCATAATTCATGTAAAATGCACTTCTGATGTGGTATTAAAGATAGATAGTGATAAAGGTCTACTATTGCTGCTGCTTGCTTCGTCTGTTCTTGTGCAGTATTCTGGCCTCTGTTGATAATGTGGGAGTTTACTCTTGCAAATGAATTCTCTGTTGGCTCTATTCTCAATAAGCTATATTGAATTCCCCTAATGGTGGAAGATCATTACTCAGTTCAAAAAAAATGAAAAGGAGATATAGGAGGAAAAAATTGTCATGCAGACTAATTAAAGACCTTGCATCTACATAATAATTATAAAATTATGCTGGTTACGAGAAATTAGATCAATGTAGTGATTAGGGAAAAGGTTTTTAAAAATTGAAGGTATATTGTAGAAACAAATTTCAATCTCATCCCTTAATCACGTACTTTAAGTCTCTGAAAAGACATTCTTGCAAAGAAATTTGGGTAGTAGTTAATGGAGGCTTGTTCTGAACAAAATAACCTGTGATTCTGATGGGTTCTTATGGTGTGTTTTTTTAGGCTGTGTTCTACAACGTTTTATCATCTCTTCTTTGTCTCATGGGAATGCTTTTTGGAGTGGCATTAGGACACAGTCCAACAGTAACTCCGTGGGTTTTTGGAGCAGCTGCTGGTATGTTCCTTTATATAGCATTGGTTGACATGGTGAGTATCTTCTACATATGCCTAACTCCTTTGAAATATATATTATGCAAAATTGGTAGAAGAGCTAATTTTCTTATGGAAAATGCAACCTTGTTACAAAGTAGATTAGTGCATTCACTGCTCTTAGCATTTCTTGGTGCTCTGATTTATGCCTCTTTGCACAATGGATTGCTGTGCCAGAAAGGATTTATTAATTTATTTATTTCTTAATTTATACAGGATCTGTCCCTTTACAATATGCTACATGCAAAGTTTATTTTATATAATTTGCCACAAAGAAGAAACAAAACACAGTTCAAAAATTATTTGACGGAAATGAGAGACATATACAGTATTATAGTACTATTTAAATGATCTATTTATTTATTTATTCTTGTTAATGGGATCCATCCCTTTTACAATTGATTATAAATATTAGAAATTATTTTAAATTCCGAGTTTTCACATAATTCTCAAATATGACTAGCGTCATCACCACCTGTAACATGTTATATCATACACTTTGTAATAGGGCATCATAATGACTCGTATTTCATGTCATTTAAGATGAAAGAAGCTGATAAACTCACAAACACAGCACAATCTAATATAAATCTCAGCACTGTGTAACATGAGCAGTATGAATTCTCATACTGATGAAATCTAGAGTTTTAGCATTCTTTTGACACTGTATTTCTTTCTTATCCTTACTTCATAAGAAGAGAAAGTATTATAATCATGCACTGGAAGCAGGTGAATTTTCAGCTGAAAACTTCTTATTGTTGGACCCTGATAGCAAAAAAGTGGATAAATCGTGTTCCTACGTATAGTGAATTATTTCATCTAACATGTAGGATAATCACTAGGGCCCGGATAATTATGTACTAAAAAGAGGGAAAATATGTACATATATATGTATTATAATATACAGAAATATGTACTAAAAAGTAAGAAATATGTAGGATTAATTATCATTATATACATTCTATTTTATTAGAATACTGTTATCTTAGTGTATATTGTTCTGTTTCATTAGCATAAATACCATTATTAAACACTATTCTCCTTATAATCCTGTCATTTATAGCGCTCTCCGTAATACCAAGAACGGTGCCTCTTGAGCTAGTGCGTGTAGGCTGAAGGGTATCAAGATCAAGGGAGACCCCTGAAAGATGTGAGATGGCTGCATGATATCACCTGCTAAACGTATCATTTTCACAAACCAAACTTCCTTTCTGTTCTTTGCGTTACTCGCGCTGAAAACTAACTTACCAGAAGCTTTGGATTGCGTCATCGCCTTGTCCTTTTATTTGCAATACTATTGGTATTTATGGACTGACTTATTTCAACACAATGCAATAGGGGCAATTTAGAGAGGCGGCTACAGAAAAATGTTTGACAATGCTGAATTGTTTGTCTGGGAGGGTTCCTTATCAAAAGCATGTAGGAAAAATGAATAATTAAATAAAAAATTGGAATAATATGTAAAAATATGTACTTTGGGTAAAATATGTAAAAATATGTACCAAAAAGTCGACATTTTTCGACATTAACTGATATGCTACGTGAATATATCGTTGATTCGACTTGACAAAGGTACGCTAGGAAATTATCTAATTACATAATTATCCAGGCCTTAGTAATCACAATCCATGTTTTGTGGGTCCTTGGATTGGTAAATTGATTGAAGGCAAAATGTCTATCCATTTGTGGTTAATGGTTCTGCCTTAAAAGCTCAGCCGATTTTCTCCAAAATTGATATTCCCCAATCAATCTGAATGAACTCAAGGCTTTGGGAGTTTCAAATGGATATTTTGATTGTTGAGGATACTTTATATAAAGCTTCAAAAACATTTTCAAAATTTTCTGAAAAATGGCTCTAAATATTTTTATTACACTTTGGCTTTGGATAGCATAAAGGATGGTTAAGAGAATGATGCAGGTCTTATTTTCATTGAAATCTCTAATTTTTTGAAAATTGCAGAAGTGCAATTTTTTTTCCAGCACCTTTCTACAAACACAATATTGAAGAGAGATTTTTTTCTTTAATAAAATATGTCCTTTAAAGACAGATCTTGAAATAAGATCATTTACAATTTATCGAAAATATGTATAGTTTTCCAAATTTGCACAAAATATAGGCAATTTTACATTTCTTTAAAATAATTTTTTCTGTAAAGCAGCACCAATTTTTTTCTTTAAAATTTCTTTTAGTATGTAGCAGACAATAAGAAATATGGTACTAGTCCCATTTTCAGTGAACTTTTAGTATTTTCAAAAATTGCAAAAAGATAACATTTCAAAACTACAAATTTAAAGATAAAAATGTTTGCCTTCAACTAAGTCTGTTTTAAGTGAGCTCTTTAAAAAAGGTTGTGTACAATTTTTGAAAAAACTCATTAATTTCACGTAATTTCTGGTTGAAATTATACATATTTTAATTTTTCTTTGTGAAGAGTTAAGGCGCATGGTGAGTTAACTCGGAGGGCCTGAGTTCATCTCAGTGTGGAAATTTTTTTAGCAGGTTCATGTTGTAGATTGTGGAGCAGTGTAAAAATAATATGAAAAAGTATGTGCTGTTTAGCACCAAGTTATGAAAGTCTATGGACTTTGTGATCGTGTTCACACTTTTTGTTACACTACTAAATGTCATTGTCACTAGCTAGGTGGAGAATGGAGCAGCATTAAATAGTTGAGCGAGTTGAGTAAATGAGTGAAAGTTTCGAGAGGGTACTTGATTGATGTTTGCCAAACATTCAGGACTATCGACATGATTATTTAAAAGCTTAAAAAAGAAAAGTATATCATTGAACTTATGTTTTTGTTCTAATGCATTTATATGAAATTTCATTGAAAGTGGTGTGCAAGCATGAGAAAATTATTTGGTTACCGATTTTTAATTTTAAAAGTCTGATGAATTTGTGCTGCCTCCTCTCCAACTTTGTCTTAGTCTCTCTGGTATACAGGGTGCAGACAACGGTGGCATATGCCAAGATTGATCTGACCAAGGTGTTAAACAATCTCACAATAGTTGATATTTACTTGAAATCCATGACCACCCTTTGTAACCCCACACTCACAATACTCCAGCCACAATAGCATTAATGTGGTTCTCAAAAGATAGCTTGTTAGGCAGCAAAATGCCATTGGTAGTATGGTTGAAATGGCAGGTCATCCTGCCATCTTCTTCTTGGGCGTCCTACATCACGATATCCGAAGGGTTTGTAGTTATTTACTATTTGCGTTAATCTTGATATTTCCATTCTATTGATATAATTCATCCATTGAAATTTGTAGTCTTTGATTTTGTCATTTTCAATCTAAATGTGTAATTTCTTAGGGAATGATTTAGGATAAGGGCAGGAGTGATTGGGGTTTCTTGGAAAAAAATCGTGAAAGATGGAATAATTTATGTAGGCAGGGAAAGCAGACAGGTACTACAGTTAGTCACCTCTTATGACAGAGGAGAACCCGTGGTGCTATTCTAAAAAACTCCCTGAACACCACATCAAATTTTATGATTAATAGCAAATAACTCATTGGAATATCTAGATTGAGGATACACATTGCATTAATGTTGATTTGAAACGAGCAGTCATTCGGAAGCCACCCAAAAGTAGAATTAAGAAATATACTGGAAACTCAGATGTTTAAATAAAATATATACTGCATTGTTTTAATGAATGCAGCAAAAAGTCGTGTGATATCAGCAAAATAAATCGATAAATAATGCCACAAAGAGAAACGGAAACTGCAAAACAGTGAAGAGAATTGCTTCTGTTGTTCAGGTGGTAAAAGGATAAAAAAGTTGAATTGATATTCAGGGAAAGAAAGATTAATCACATTTACAAATGGTCACAGATTGATTTGTGATGATGTTTCATTTATTGAGAAGGTATAGACTCAGGTCCAACGTGAATAGACAAAATGTTAGCTAAAAGCAAATTGATGTTTTCTATCTATATCTATACTACTAGTGCTACACTGGCACATACATTCTTGTGTTATTTGTATATTTTGCAATTTTTGAAAATTCCGAGAGTTCAGAGAAAATGAAACCTGTGCCATTTTTATAACAGTGCTTTCTCTACTCAAGAGAGAAAATTGGAGACATTTGTGAGAAAAAATTGTTTTTAATTGCCTATATTTCATGCAAAATTATGTGAAAACTACTTATATTTTTGAAATATTGAACATGACTTTATTTAATGATCTTTGATTGAAGAAGGGATTTCATTGAGGAAAAAATATTTTTATCTTCAATATTATAGTTGTAAGACATTGGAAAACTTTTTGCAATTTACTAAAATTTACGAGTTCAACAAAAATGAAATCTGCACCATTTTTAATGTCCTTTATTCAAGGAAAACTGCAATCAGAAAATTTGGAGTCATTTTTGCGGAAACTTAAAAAGTTTTTGAGACTTCATGTAAAGTACCTCCAAAAATTAAAATACCCACTTCGAACTCGCAGGAACTTGAGTTCATCCAGATCGATCTGGTAATATCGATTTTTGGAGAAAATCTTCTGAATGGTTGAGGCACTAGCATTGACCAGACATTTTGCCGTTAACCAACGTAACTGCGTATGTACATAGTAGGTGGTAAAGTAAAATCAGCTGAGTTTTTGATCCACTAGGTCATACTACCAAAACAATTAACTAGAAAAAATTGCCATTCTGCTCACAAAGGTAACACAAACTGTAAGAGTGCTTTTACTGTTTCCATGTATCAGTTAAATGAATTGAATAGAAAAATGACACAAATGTCAGTATGTGCTTTCACTCTTTTGTGAATGATAACACACAATATGACATTTCATTGAACAGAAAAATAATGCAAGTAGCAGTTATGTACATACACCTTTTTCAGAGCCATAACACACAACATTAATATAAAAATTATGCAAATAACAATATACTCATGTGGACATATAATATTTTGAAACGAAAACTTCCAAGTCAGCATGATTATGATGGACAACCCAACATGCCGACAGTGCTATCCAAAGAGGTTTTTCAAAATTACGTTTTCTGAAGGAATTATTAAGTCTAAACATCTATTATCGGAGAATGCATTTCATGTTTTCTTGTCCATTGAGATGTTGTATAATAACATTTCTGATTCCTGTCCATGAAATTGGAGTGACAATTTTGTGAAATTGTATTACCAAGGCAAAATGTGTAGTTAAAAGAGGAGTTTGTTTCCATTGTTTCCTACCAGATCTTTCCTTCCAAGTGGAAATTTGGATGTAGGGGCTTGATGAGGGTCACTAATTGCTACAAGAAGAGTCATTAATAAAAAGAGTTGTTTTGGTTGAAATCTAGACATGGGCACTGTTAAAAAAAAGTCCAGCCCATATCAGAAATCAATAGTTAACAAGAAGGCAGAGTTGTTAAAGGAGATAGATTCTTTGCAATGTCTGCAGTAGATTCATTAAAGCCATTTGTTTCCTATGTTGACCCCCTTTTTTCTGTTTTTTTAAAGTGATTAACATACTTTTTAAATTGATTTGTTGTTGTATAGAACATTAATATTGTGGTGACTTCCAGATTCCTGAACTGAGCAGTAATCACTCCCAAGAAGGTGGTTCTGTGTGCCAATGTGTTCTACAAGTACTTGGAATGCTGTCAGGAACTGGAGTAATGTTACTGATAGCCATTTATGAACATGACCTTAAAAGTGTCTTCGATGAAGGTGCTGAAAGCCACTAGTTGTCATTTTCTTTTTTTTAACATCACTTCAAACCCAACAAAAAATGACCCAGGCCTGCACAACTTTTATAAAATGCAAGTTACAGTACTTGTTTTTATCTGATTTATGTGATACTTATACTGGAAAGTTATTAAATTAATTAATTAATACTGAAAGTACATTTAAGATGAGTGTAATTTCTTGAGCGCAAGGAATTGAGAGGAAATAATATGAAGTACAGTGACCTGCAGAATGAATTTGTGTGTTGCTGAAGAGAAATGGTGAATTAATCTCATCTCTCATGTGCAGATTGTGGTTGAGAACAGTACTAATGGAATTTGAGAGTACAAGATTTCCTCGAACTCGATTTACTGAGTTGTGCAAGCCTGAAATAGAATCAAATGTATTTTCTAACTAGTTATGGAAGTATTTGCACCCCAGGTTTTCAGGTACATATTTTTGTGAAATGCTACTAAGGTTGAAGAAATGGTTTATATTCAATGAAATTCAAGAAATTGCATGCTTAAATATGTAAATCCAGAAGGATACCGAATTAAGAATTTCTGTTTATTTATTTAGAGTGTTACTATAAGAATGAGAACTTGCCATTTTATTGTGTACTTTTTGAGATTTACTCTTTGACAGCACATTTAGCATATTCATGCACTGATATTTTAATGTTGATTTTAACAATGCTATTCATATGGTGGTTGGTCAGGGAATTGTGTTTTAAAGTGTGATTTAAAAGAATAAATGGAGGATTAATAATATATATGCATTTAGCTTCTACTTGGGAATAGTTAGAAAAAAATAGTTATTTCTTGCCCTGCAATTTCCCCAATAGATATTAATTTAGTAGTAGTATAATGGAAAGATAGGGGTTTATAGCTATAAAATATTTTGAAGAATCTACGACCAGGGGATAAAGAAAAAAGACTTAATAAATGTTTCAACATTTCAAAAATGCTACTAAGTACCACTGGAGAAAGATCAACTTTTGTCCCTTTTTCAAACCATCAATCATGTTGTAAATGATCTCATCAAACACTTGTGATATAAATGATCGCTTGAAAACACATGTCTCTGAATCAAGTCACTGCTGCTGGAAATACTCTCCTGGTATTTCTTGTTGAAGAATTATTGTACTTATCTATTATTATGATTATTATTTATGTCAAAAAATTGTGCAAATTCTTTTTCAAAAAAATGTTTTCCCCATTTTCCTTGCAATACACCTTGATTACACTAATAACTAATTTAAAGCATATTTGGCATTTAAGCATAGTCATTTTTCTGCATATTTGGAAAAATTGAATGCGGAAGAACTTTAAATTTCAAAGAAGTATAGTGTCATTGATTTCCAATTATCCTTGAATCTTTGATAAGAAAATAACTTATAATTTATTGTAGAGCATTAAAACCAAGAAACTTAAATGTTTTGACGTAAGTGGGGCAAATTGCTTTCTAGTGGTGCTCTAAACGGAATAGAACTAAACACCACTTCCACAGATTGCGTGAAGCATAGATACATAGAAAATTGCATAGATGATGTTCAATACATGCAGTTTGCGTCGAGGCAGATTGTCAATAAAAGCTTTTTAATTTATACATTTTATTTTAAACAAATTCAAAGTACATAGTGTACATTAGTTTTTACTCTCTCTGGCCAATATCACATACCATTCTAAATCAAAGAAATAGAAATTGTATTCAACAAAGTTGGAGCAATTATTATTTACATATAGTTAAGAAATGTTTAGTTTCTTCTAAATTTGTCTTGAAAATCTGAACAACTCTATTTGAAGTATACCTCTGGTGACAAAGTACTTTTAAGTTTATTGATGTTGGAAACCGTTTTTGCAGTTGTGATCAATGCAATACAATATTCTTCGCTGAATTTTCTATACCTTTCTATTTCCTGACACACTGCCTCCTTTTAAAATGTAATGCTCGTTCTGAAATTGGTCCACATTTTTTCCCTAGAGTCATTGTCAAAAGTGAAATATCTTAAACGAGAAAATGGAGTTTCTTGTGAATTTTGTGACATGAAATTCAAATTCACAAAAATAATAAATTCTAATATATTAAAAGGTGGTAAGGAAACAAACTTCAATATAGTAAGAAGGTGGTAAGGAGAGAGAAAGGCAAAAAATTGTAAGGATAAAACATTGGTAAGGAGAGATTGATGCACAGGAATTTGTTTCGGATGTATTTCCTTCTATCAAATTTGATTATCGTACTGTTTTTTTATGTATAAGATCATTAAGTTCCTTTGTTTTGATTATGTATGTTGTGCTGTATTTACTCTGAAAAATTTTGTGGGAATTATTATCCATCAGAGAAGGAAATTATTTTATTCATTTAAGCACACAAGAAGGAAAATGTGAATAAAAAATAAAGCATTGAAACTGACATTTGAACAAGGTCTAATCATCCTGTAGTTGTTTTCATTCATCTTGTCGATTGCCTTGTGCAGGCAGATTCTATTTTTCAATTTAAGCATGCTTGGGAACCTGTACATAACTTTCAAACACCTAATTTTATTTCTGTTAATTATATCAGGGTGGCCATTTTCTGGAAAAGTGGGAAATGAGTTTCGCAGCCAGAGTCAATAGATACTTGGCTGACCGGGAGAAGCCATGTCCTAGGCATAGTTGCCAACATTTCAGCCGTCATATGGTGACCATCTTGAGGGTGAAGTGCACTGAGGTGAACTGCACATGGATTTGAGAATGAGGATTTGAGAACTGCACACGAGAATGAGGTTCCCTTCAACTCGAGTACTAGTTGGTCGGCCAATCAGGTAACAGTCCCCCAGGTGGGGGCAGAGAAAGGGGCCATCCGTGGTTGGAGGCAGGAACTGTGCCCTGACACAACCAGGTGTCATGGTAAAATCGATATTTTCAGGCCTCGTGGAGATGCAGGCTTGATTAGAATTCAAGTTTTTGGGGTGTTTGGCCAGGACAATAAAAGAGGCAGTGAAAATCATCAATCGTTCCCAAAACGTGAATGCTGACCAAATCCACGCATTTCACCCTGAGGAAGGTTGCAGTACAATGGCTAACTCTAGACACGGCATCTCCCGGGCAGCCAAATATCTGAAAGTCAGGTAATTTCATTGTTTTGGAAAAGTAAGGAAAAAATATGGACTTTTTAGAACAGTGAGAAGTTGTGAAATTTTTGAGGCCATTATAAAACTAGATCTTTTCCTTCAGATAGCAGTGGTACATTGTTATTTTCAGTACAGTTTTTATTTTTCAATCTAATTTTGTTAATTTTTTCTTTTTAGCTGTGAAAAAACTGAAGTTAAAAATAAATAATGAAAGATGTGTTTTGAATCTCGGGTCACCTCTGGAAGAGTATCTAACATCCTGTGGACAAAGACGATTAGTTACTACAGTATTCTAAATATTAACCAAAGTCTTGCATTTATTTACTATTTTCATTTCATGCTCTGAAATACTCAACAAATTTTCTCAGTTGATAAATGTCATGGGAAACAAGGAAAAGTGTCCGCCTTTATACATCTAACTAGAACTAACCCATAAAAAAATGATGGGATAAAATAAGTCTCTCATTAATGAAGAATAAATACGCAATATTTTCAAAATTCAGTGCAGGTGTTTTTTTCCTTTCTTTTAAGATTTCCCTTGTAAATTTTTCCCGTCAACTTCATCTGGAAGAATCTCTCATTAACAAAAAAAATGTTTTGATTGGGAAAAGGCTACATAAAGGAATTGTGGACAATGTAGGGTTCTTTTAAAAACACCCACTTGTAAAGAGATTGACCCCTGCCACTCACAATCAAGAGACCCACCTATAAAAATAAATTTAGGGAAGCCTACCTGGTGTTGGTGGTTGCAGGTTTAGATTAGTGATCTTTTAATTTTTTATGACTGATGGAGACATCCTATCTGAAAAATCTTTTTTGGCAGCTTAAGTCATGGTAACAATATATGAAAAACCTCGGGTTTCTATTTTTTTAAATTGCTCAAACTTTATAATACAATCATAGGGATACAAGAAATTATGTTGTAGAAAATACAAGTAATTTTATTTCAAACAAATGACATTTTCTCAAAAATAGGATAAATTGTCATTGAGACGTATTTTTTATCACCTGTAATGATTAAATTAATGAAACTTCTCACTTCTGTATAAAGAAATATTAGTTGCAGAAGCAATACAAGTCTCATTATGAGATATCACTGGTGTTATGTTTATAAATAGAGGTGCCAGGATCATTTTTGTCCTTTGATGTTAACAAAGAGTGAAACAATCAGATAGGAATGAATTGGATATAGTAAGTCTTCTTAATCCTAATTTTGTTTCATTTGTTCCTAATTGTAATTCCTAATTTCCTTCATTTCTATTCTCTTGCTTGAAGGATGTTTATTCACCAGTTCCTATTATCCGTAGGAAAAACGCTGCGAGTAATGTTTGTAATGTACAAAAACATGTGCAAGTGCTCTTGGCTGTTCAGGTAACACTGCATCGAAGGTTGTGATATCACAGGCTTGGCATTACAGCCTTCGACATGGCATTATCCAGTCAGCGAAGAGCACTCGCAAGGCTCTGGCTGCAGAAGTCTACAACTTCAAATACATAAAAAATAAATGCCCAATGAAAGAGAAAATTGCTTATTTCTTAAATCTTTTAATACCCAAGCTAGTGCATTATTCAAATATCAGCTTTGTCCTTTAGGGTTAAAAAATATTTTCACAATTTATTAGTTAATGGAAAGAATGAACTGTTTTTCTTTCTTCAAATTTCATTGAGATAAGTAATTTTTTTAACTTATTTTGTCACTTTTTTCATGTCAGACATTTGCTGTATGTGCAAGTGAGTAAATGCATTGCATCTCTTGGATTTAACGCACCACCTTCTGTTATGAGGCTTACATTTTATTATCCAATTGTTGTTCATAATGCTAATAAATAAAAATTAGAATGAGTTTGTTTTTGTTTATCTAAAAATGTATATAAATAACAAGGTAATTCATACCATTGGTAGCAAATCTGAAAGCCTGGAAATTAAATGGCTAGTAGAATATTGAGAAATATCAATGACATATGCAACAATTTAAATTCAGGAAATGACAAAAAATGTAGTTGTGAGGAGAAAATATCAAGAGTAACATAATTAAAATGACTAAAATTAACATGATGCTAAATCTGTAAAAGTAGATTTTCTCCCACAGCAAATGTCATGTACAGTTATATTATTTTTGATATGAAAAAAATTGACCAGTGATTCCCTTTCAGTGTAAATCAAATCATCCCGTAATATTGTGCTGTTTTGCAAGGCCATTTTTTTCCCTTTCTTGTTCGTATGTGTATTTATTGTATATTAATTTTGTGTCTGGTGAAGACTTGCAATTAATGCAACATGAATATCAGTGAAATCATGTCATATCTGATTTAAAAATAATGAATTGCCCTGTGAAATGAAATGCATGGTATTATGAAACAAGCAAATAATTTTTAATGTATTTAATTTTTCAAATATCAGTTGCACACATCTTATCATCTATATTATCTCGTACATGGACTGTTCTTATTGATAATTTTTAATCTGCATGACAATCCTTGGAATATAATCCCTTTTCTGATCACTGGACGATTGTAAAAGTTTCTGAATTTATTGTATTAACAATTAACAGAGTAAATCGAAGAGTTGTATTATAGGTGAATTTTCATTCAAAATTTTAATTCGTATACTATAAAGCTGTTAATTATGTTTATATGTTGGTTCTGAATTTCATAATTTATTATTGTATTATATGTTTGTAGATTTCTTATTCTACACATTAAAAATAAGCTGCTGTAACATAATCATTTGATTATCTTGGAAAATTATTCAAATATGATTTTTCCCCCATTTTGCCAACTTACATACTTTATTAAATATTTAATAGTAATAAATTAATGCTATTGTTTATTACCTGTTTGAACATATGAGTTAATCTTTAAGTTTGAAACAATTATTTATTTTGTGACATGATAGGGTGACAGATTTGAATTGTACATAATATTTTAGGTTGTATTTCTAATGTAAATTTATGTTTATTGATTCTTAATTTAATGGTTGCTGAAGTGCATGGGAGGGCAAGTTCTCATTTTGAATGATGTAGTAATGAAATGTTAACTACTTTTTTATGTTCATTTTACTAGATGAATACATGTAAAATTTGTTGGAATGTAATTTTGTTTAGTACTAATCACCTTTTCTCTGTATAGAATATACAAATCATCATATTTATATTGATGATACTTTAAGGTTATTATTCTTAAATTTATTCCCATTCATTATTAGAGAACCTGAATTTTCCTTCATTATAAGTGAGGTATCCTTGGATGAACATACATTTTTGCATGCATGTGTATTATTTCTCAGCTTAAGTTGTACTAATGAAATAATTTTTTTTAGAAAACCAATTCTGCAAATTCTATTTCTTATGCCTCTTACCATTTGAATTTATAATAACCTGTAAATTGTAACAAATGGTGTACTTGTAATAGGTAGAAAAAACCCCTCAGGAGCAATTTTATTTTTGTTGAAGGTGTTTGTCAGTTAAGATCTGATAATTCAAAAAAGGTTAATGGATAATTTTCAATACAGTAGTCATTTCACAGTTTTGTGTTGCTGCCAGCTCAATTGGGTGCCACTTCTAACGAGTAAAATTGTTTTATTGCAGAAATTTACTTTATCACATCCTCACTGTGAATTACAGATCATTGTGGTCTGCATACTATACTGATTGTACCAGTGGCTACAATTTTGAGAAGTTACAAATAAATGATAGGAATGTGTTAATCAATTCAATTTTTATATGGAGCAATCACACTGCAAAGATTCTGATCTGTTGTGTTACTTGCATATATTTAGTTACTTCATTGTGATAAATTTATAAAACAAAATAATGAAATACCTGTTGCTTGTTTCTTTAAATATCACTTTGTTGGGTTTATTATATTGTATCTTTTTAACTAGTCAGGTTGCCATCAAAAACTATAATTGTATTACAATAATGAATATGTGTATTTCACCAACCTAATTTCTACCATTCATCAAATCATCTGTGTTTAAATAGTAAAGTGGTTTTGAGAAGAATTAGTGCTAAGATCAAAGTGAGTATTTGAGGATATCCCATTACTCTACACCAAGAATCACAATTGTAACTAAAAGTACTGATGAACCTGTTGAGAGTAAGGAGAGCTTGTTAAGTCTGTGAATGAATGTGATAATATTTTCTTCAGCCTATTGACGAGGTTGTTTTTCATTAAAGTATTCCAGTTGTTACTGACAAAGCCAAGAACTCATTATAGATTTGTGTGTTGTATCTTAGCAGATGTCAGGAATATACATTGTTCCTCCTGTCTCTTTGGAAAATGAATAATTCGTGTAACAAGTGGCCTTTAGGTTCTTAAGGACATATGTTTATGAATATTCATGATTCAAAGTGAGAGGTGGAACAGTGTACATCAGACTTATAGGTCTAAAATTTAAGAAGTTAAGACCTGAACTGCATGAATTTTGTCATCTTGCACTTTCAGAAAATAAATTATTCTGTTTCACAAATTCATTAAAATTAGTTACGTTACATTAAAGTCTGTACTTTAATAGCTATGTACTTGATATATTGTAGAAAATAGAATAAATACTTAGATCATTATAAGTATGTGTTCAAAGTATCAAACACTTCAAAAATGGATGATTTACTGTTAGTTTTGTGTGCTATACTAGGTGGTTTCCATGAAAATCCTTCACCATCTCAAAAAGTTAATTGTTTGATTACTTTAATTTGACAATAATCAATAGGAATTTATGACTGTCAATTATATAAAATAAAAAATAGATGCAGTTTATTTATAATTGTCATTACTGATGTCAACTTAGAGAAATCCATTCTTTACCAAAGACTTTATCAGTATTTCAGCCCTAAATGAGCTCTTCCACTGAGTGAATATAAGGGTAATGTAATGCATATATAGTGGAAATGCCACCAATATTTCAAGAATTGTGTATGCTTATCTTAGCAATAATGTTTCTATGGCAGGACATCAAAGTTTAACAATATGCTCTCTTTCAAAATAAAAATTTAATGTTTAGTTCATAGTTTGCCTTTTCAACCAAAGTAGATATTTCAAAATTTGTTTTGTTGCAAAAACATGTTTTCATAATAATTAAAATAATATCAGAATACATAAGTTTTATTTTTAAAAAATATTTATGATTTCACAACGCGTACCTAAAAATGTAGCCTTTGTACATAAATAATTTAAATGAATAGCTTAGAACTGACCCTCCTCCTCTGCATCATCATTTTGAACTACAAGATGTCAAGTCAATCATCTCTTTCTTTTTATACAATAGACCTGGTTGTGTACACCTCTAGGTGTTCATGTTCTGCCCATTTTTTCTTTAGTTTTCCTGTAGGATTTTAATTTAATGCTAGTTTTTAGAGTTTTCTTCATTCTCTTAAATGTATTAACCATTTATTCTGATTGTCTTTTATTTCTTCTACAATATTTTCTGTTTGAGGCCTTTTTCTTGCAATGATTTTCCTTTGATGGTTGAAACAGTTATTCCTGAAGTACACTAGAGGAATTCCATTTGTGTTTAGTTTAGCCTTTGATCATCTCTATTTTTTTACTGACCAGGTTACTGATCCAAATAACAGCATATGTTTGGATGTCACATTGTGTATTTGCAATTTTGTCTCTGAAGATTCATCTCTCCCAAAACATTTCCTTATTGTTCCATTGGATCTATTATATTTCTGGATTTAATTTTGTAAATTTTTCGTATTTTGCCCTCTGGATACTAAACTTTGACACTTGTTCTATAATCTTCCTTCCTATTACTATCTTCTCTAGTTTTCTTTTCTTGAAAGGCAATTGTTTCTATTTTACTTGTGGAAATTATCATACATTCATTAGGTCATTTGCTGCTATTTGTTGATTATTTTCTGTTTTCATTACTTTTACAAAATCATTTTTAAAGCATTTATTTTTTTCTCTTGTCAAGATTTATTCCCTCTGGTTCTGATTGCTTCTCTGTTTTTTGTTATGGGATTGGCATGAATGTTGAATAGGTGTGGTGACATCGCACATCCTTATCTCAGTCCTCTGTTAGTTGTAGAAGATTTTGTGATAGTCCCGTTCTTCATTTTAATTCTTTAATCTGAAAAGAGACCTTGAATTCCTTCAATTATTTCTTGGGAGATTTTTTCCTCATTGATGATTTCACATAGTTTTGTTCTGTTTACATCATCATATCCATCACTGCCTTATCAAAATCTAAACTGTAAACAGGTTGGTAAATTCATTTCATTTCATCTCTGTAGGTTAATCTGTGTTGTAGATATGGCTTCTTTCCTCTCCTGTGTTTTCTTAATCTGCACTGTTCTTATTTCATCAACTTTTCTCTAAGTTTATTCATTCTACTTCTTGAAATATTATCAAACCATTATGAAGCTGTTAGTAGGAAAGTAATTTTTCTGTAATAGTTCAACTTCTGAGTATTTTTTTATGTAGATTGTTTATAAATCCACTGGCAATTTTCTTGGAATTGTTATTCCTACCATGCTTTGTTCAAAAATGCCATTGATATTTTCTTCAGTTGTTTTCCTCTATATTTCATACATTTGTGTAAATAATCCAAGGTTGTTCCTATTTGTGGACTTTTTAGACCCAATACTCGTTCTCCTTCTGTTATTTTTGTGTGATTTCTTGATCTTATATATCATGTTCTTTAACTGATCCTTTCAATTGAATTATTAACTTTTAGACTGTATTTCAAATATTTTTACAGGATAGAACTCAAAACGTTCACTCAATTTAAAGAGCAGACATCACATACTTTTAAATGCTTATCCAAAAGTAAATATATGTAATAATTTCTACTCGGTTTTAAATATTACATCTAGTAAAATTCTTAGCAGAAATATATGCTATAATATGAAAAAGAGTTGTTTTTTTTTCACTGTGATCTGTTTATATAGGTTGGATTCAGGCTGTAAACCACTGATGGACTCCATTTACTTACAACAGTACCTGTCTAGTCTCAAATAATAAAGTCTAGATGAAAGAAAATTTAGCTTTTGTGAAAGAGCCAATTCTGATATTTATGAACATTAAAGAGAGAGAAGTGCTCTAACTTAGGAAAAACATAATTTCCAGTACTTAATGAAAAATGGTTAAATATTAAATAATAATAATTTTAAGTTTGTAATAATTATTTATTCCTGAAGGATACCTTTAAAGAACTCCTTTCATAAATACATGATTTTTTTTATTTAAAATAATGATTTTGAATTTCATGTTGATTTTATTCGATATCTGACCTTTAATTGAAGATAATAAGAAATGTGCAATTTGTGATAAGGAAAAAGTTAATATAATAATAAGTTTAATTAAAACTAATTTATAATGAAATGATCGTTTTCTTCTGTAAACATTATGATTTTGAGATATCTCGGCTAATCACCAGTCAACTTCTTGAACTAAAATATTGAATTGTATTGGTTGACCATAGAAATTTGAAAATAACATTGGTGTTGTTAGGCAGGGGAAAAACATATTTTGAGTTATAAAATTATTTTTTAGATGATTTATAAATATTAAATTTTTTGGTAAATGATATGATTTAAAGATGACAATAAGAGAAAGTGTGATTATTTCAGGGATAAAATACAGAATATTTTGTTAGACTAAGAGTTGTTAATGAGAAATGTTACATTTTTTATCTTAATCCTAGGTATTCATCTGTTTATGGTGGTAACCTATCTAAAACTTCATTGAACATTTAGAACTTTGTGAGTGAATTTTTATAATTACAATATTAAGAAGTGCTCTCATTAAATGCAATTGTAATTTACTTAAATATTGCATTTTGTTGGGGCCTGAATAGTATGGATAAAACTGGATAGCTTTGCCATAAATTGTGGCTATAAACTAGTTCATTCAAGACGCGTTGTCAGGAAGCCTTTTCATTATTGGGATGCATCTTTGCTCATTGTGTGGTTGCTACATTTTTCTGTGTTATTTTTCTGAAACTGGTTTCAAAAAACTTGAAAGAAAAAGAGTTTTCTGAATTCATTGGTTAATATGTCACAGCAAAGTAATCTTTGAAATTTCAGTATTTGTGGCTGAAAATTTCTTAATGTTTTCTTGACAGTACTATACTTTTGTGATGATAAAATTAGTTTTGGTTTTAGCACATTTATTGAACAATTTCTGTGCATTTTTACATTTCTTTCTACACTTTAGGTAGTTGAGAGTTATATTTACATAATGGTTGAAATTGTTGCCATCGGTATAGAGTATGGATCAAAGGGAGATGGAGAAACAATATGTAAATTGGAGCTGTGATAATTCATATGTAATGGAGAAATGAGAAAGATATTCATAACATTTATTGTTCTTTGTACTATAAATTACTGAAATATTGTCACTAACATAACATCTTTATGTATTAAGTGTGAGATTAGTTAATATTAGCCCTGCAAACATTACATCAAGTTTATAACAATCTTTTACTCATATTGAGTAGTTGAGATTAATTTGTTTACTGTTACTGTTTTAGACTAATTTATTGTCAACATAATTAATCAATGTAAGTTGTAGGTTCCTCACATATATATTTGCCATGTATTCGTTTCATTTTCTTTATTCAAATTTCATTTTGTTCTATTTTCAGTATATTGTCTGTTCATAATAAAAAAAACATGTTTAAAGTGTTTTTAAGTGTGATTTTAATACTAAATAATTTTGTATTAAGAAAAAGCTTATTATTTGGTTATGAAGTAGTGTATTTAAAAGAGAATCCTGAGCCAATTGAAGGTTTATTTGTAAAGCATTGATGTGAATTTTCTCATACACCAACAGACATATTAGCATCCACATCTTGAAAAGTAATTTTCCATTGAATTTATGTTTCTTTCTTTCTTTCTTTCTTTCTTTCTTTCTTTCTCCTTCCCCTTCCTCGTCTCCTTTTCCTTCTCCTTCTCTCTTTTTTTCTTGCAATGTAAATAGAATTGCTGTGTAAATTGTGTAAATAACTGCTGAAGATGAAACTGAATGCACTATATAGTAGGTTTCATCAGGACCTTTGAGTCGGTTATTACAGAGTTTTGGGTTTAATTTTGAAAGTAGATGTGTATGTAATATGTCTACCATAGTGATATCAAACGTTTCCGTTTTGTTTATTTGCTGCAACAACTTAACTCCAAATTTGGCTGTAATTACTT
This sequence comes from Teleogryllus occipitalis, assembly GCA_011170035.1. NCBI lineage: Eukaryota > Metazoa > Arthropoda > Insecta > Orthoptera > Gryllidae > Teleogryllus > Teleogryllus occipitalis. The sequence continues at coordinate 459,918 of BLKR01000513.1, forward strand.
ATTGGTTTGAAGATAAAGGATTTTGGGTGCAATTTCTATTGGTGTCATTGCCGTACCTATGCTTTGCCAGCTTATCTCAAGATAGTATTTGTGTCGATGTTCCACCACTGTATTTCGTATATGAATGTGACATTTCAAACTTGACTCCTAAAAATCAAGTTTGTGAGGTAACTGTTGCAGCAGATGAGAGGTATACTGTGGCTATAAAATAGCTCAACATAATACATGCTCTAAACAACCTAATTACTCTTAAATCTTAATTTGTTTCATCTGGACTTCTGGAAAACTTCTGACATATTTATAAATTTTGTCACAAGTAGTCAAAAAATGCTTTGACTTTTTCTTTTCAGCTTGCTTGTGCTTTTTCTTTTTTAAATATTTTCCTTTCTGTTTTATAAATTATTTATCTCTCACTGCTTAATTTTTGTTGCATTATAAGCCGTAATTTTTTTTAATTTAAAACAATAAAATTGCAACATATTTACTCAATTTATTTAGAATAGCCAATAGTACATCATAATTCAAAGTAACCATAAATAATCACAGTATTCTAGTCCATTCTCAAATCCTATCAAAATTTCTAAGTCAAATATCATTGCAGACTTGTTTCTACTTTGAGAGATCTAGCGTTTTTTTAAAGGAAGCTGTAAGTTCATGAAGTTCAGATGTAACAATAGAAAAAACTAGATTTGTCAGTTCAGAAGATTGAAAATAATATGCTCCAAACTTGTGGAATTTTGGTTTTGGAGAAATTTTCTGTTTGGTTTAAAGTAAATAAATAACAAAACTATGTTATTGTTGTGTTTTACTTATTTAAATATTATTTGATTTGAGGTAATTTTGTATTAGCCTTTTATCTTGTTGTCTACGACTGCATTAGAATATGTTTAATAGTTTATCAGTTTAGAGCAAATGTAGTTGCTGAAACATGAACAGCGAATTCAAATTTGAGATGATTTTTTTAAAAATATTGTTAGTGTAAAATAAAAATCCTTTGAGAAAGTATGAAAAATTCAGCCAATTTAATCCAAACAAGGAAGCAAAGATTTTAGATAACTTTGGTTAATGAAATACCAGCTATCCAAGTAAGAGCAGCAGTCATAGGAATGAAGAAGAGAGACAGAAAGTTAAGATAGTTGTGATGGAAATGCAGGAGTCATAACAAGACTTTTATCTGCAGGAAATTGTAAAATAGTTATGAATCATATATATTACAATATATACCTAATATTTTTTCCTTCTCAAAATTATTCAATGATATACCACAATTATAGAGAAGGGTAAACTTGGGAATATCATTTAAGTGGCAAAACGTAATGAGTTCCTGAGATGACTTCCTGAAGAGGTTGCTTTTTTTAAATGTAAATATGGAAAGAAAAAGCGATTCAGAATAAGAATTTGTACCAATTTTTTTTGTAGGCAAGTGACAAGAACCAAGTGTAAGACAAGTAGAAAGTTTTTTTGTAGACAACTCTTGGAAATGGACAATCAGCTGTCCAAGTAAGTGCATCAAAGGATTCACATAAATGAAGAAGACTTTGTGAAGGGAAGTTGGAAGACTGAAAGAGAGAGATAAAGTCACTTTTAAAAATTGAGCGGCAAGTTAAATCAATAATTCAGAGCTCTAAAACTGCATACATGGCATTTACAATTTTCACTGTGCTTTACATTTGAACACCTGTAGAGAGATGTTATCCTCCCTCATGCACAAAAAAATCAATTTTTAACAGTATGACAGCACATATTTTATACTTTCTATATTTTATCTGTAACAATTCACAATTATTTTCTGTGTAGTTTATAAAAATGTTTTAAAGTTGAAGTTTGATTTTCAAAATACTATCAATAAATAACTTGTTTATTCCTTTTGAATTTAGGCACTAGAATTCGATCCTGTGTAAATCCCTGTAAATAATAGCAGTCTTCTTTTCTTCTATTTGTAAGAAGTATGAACCTTATTGACTTATAATAATTATTGTAATTGAATGGTTATCTTAAGGGAAATTTGTTCATGTATTAGAGAACATTACATTCATTCAACATGTATGTTCAGTAATGAATATTTACATTATTCTTTTCAAGTGCACTACTACAAAATGGTTTAAAGTGGTATTTGAACTTTGTTTTTAAAGTATTTGAACTTTGATGAAATTCTTTTTCGATTATACATGTTTAGTGGTACATGTAAGTTTCATGTGAAATTATCATTGAACATGAAAGAAGTATTTTTTGATTTAGTATAATTTTTTTCTTGAATGCTGAATGAGACGAAATATCAAAAATATGGTCCTATATATGTGAATTGTTTTTCAGCAATGATTTGTTGGTATTTGTTATTTACAAACTTCAGATTGTAATTTAATCATCAAAACATTTATTTTTTGTAGTTTCTGTTTGCACTTTATTTGATTGATATTGGGCTAATTTATTTAACATTAATTCATGAAGTGTGGTACTTTTCTCTTTTGAAGTTATTACATATACATTGATTTTATTTGCTCCAATGTGTGTTTCTCTGTCTCCATGTAATTTTAGTTGTGAATATAATAATATTATTGTAAAACATTAAAATATGCATGAAATAGTGTGATTCATAATGGCATTTGTATTGTATTAACCAGAAAAGTGACTGAATTTTACAGTTTTGTTTTTGTTCTTCAGAGAATTACTGAAATACAAAATGATGTAGTAAAAGAGGAAGAATGGACAGTGTACTTAAGAGAGTTCGAATGTGACTGAACAGTGACAGTGAATGTGTGAGTTAATGTAAATCAAAATTTGTGGCTTTGTTTGAAAGTGGATGGTATGAGGATGTAAAATGAAAGGAGTTTGAAGTGAAATCAACTTGTTACTTAAAACAGGTAAATGTCTCTCTGATCCCTGTGCCAAGCCATCATTTGGATTCCTCTTTTGAACCTTTTCCTTCTTTCAGTTTGACTGCTTGTATTTCCAAGTTCCTTATGCCACCTATGTTTTGTAATGGATGGATAATATACTCATATGTGATACATTGATTCATTTCATTTTCTATTTCTATTTCCTCTTATGATATAGAATTTAAGGAGATAAATACAAGATGTATGATTTGTATGGTACAGTCTGCTCTTCCTGCCTGACATCTGCATGATGTCCTAATACCAACATGTCTTGCCCACTGCAAAACATTTGGAAATTTGTTTTCAAAATTAATTTTGGTACTTTTATAAATTTATAATGCTATACAAAAAAAATATTGCATACACAACTCGTTTATAATGTTGCTTTATTGTATTTGTACAAATTTGAAAACTGGCTTCTAACGTCGAACGTTTTCAAAACATGTATTTATGCAATAAAGCATACTTTGGTGGGGGGAAAAAGTCCTAGCACATTTTGGCGCGAATTTCAAATTTTTGAACTGATAAAATTGATTTTAATTTTCTTACACTATCGTAGTGATTTTGGGCCTGCACTTAAAATTTAACACCCACTTAACTATGGCCTGCAATAAAGCGAAATATGTTTCTTAAACTTAGGCCCGCAACGGACTACACCGAGAAATACGTTGCGAGTAACGTGCGACGAGAATTGAAAGAGGCCAGTGAGGCTGCGTCCACACACTAGAAATAGGTTATTCGATGTCTTGAATGCCTTTATGTGCTACAAGCTGACAGCGGGACAGCAGGTAGTTATGAGTTCACCAGTGAGTCACATTTATTGTTTTATTAAACGCTCTTGTGTAACTTTAACCCGTGAAATTCTTGTTTTGTTGCTATAATTCTAAATCGTTTAACCCGTTCGAATTGCCTAAAGAGAAATACAATGCTGCATCGCAAAAAATAATTATTTCATGTAAAAAGAACTGGAACGTATGTGATGTTTAGGGGAGAAGCGCGATCTGTGCATATTTTCTTGAGATCCATAATTCACCCTCCCCCCTCTGTTTTACTGTATTTATTGATTGAATAAATGGTAAACGATCAAATAATTCAGAATAAAATTCACAAATAATACATTCATTCATAAATAATAAATTCAAATGAAAATAATGAATTAATTAAATTATTTCAAAATACCCCTTCAAGTTTCTTGCTTCAAATTTTTATTTTTATATTGCTCATGAACGGGTTTCATACGAGTAAGAATATTTTTCACTCAAGTTTTTTCTTATTCATTTCCGTTTAAAGAGAAAAATCAGTAAACAAAAACTGGTTGTTTATCATGTCTTTTACAATTAAATATTACTCATAACCTTACTCGGTTCTACGCACTGTTTAGTGTTTTCCTACTGTAGCGAAGGCCTAAATGTCATAAAAAATGAAGGAGTAGAAATGTGTCCGAGAAAACTCGCATGCTGACCGACTCGAGCGAGGAACTCTTTCGCCTCCGCACAGGCGAACGAGAAAACCTTGTGTGTGGGGGGGTCGATAAGTGTCCCTTGTTTCGATTTTCCACATTTCAGGTGCGGCCTTAGGCCCGCAACACACAACACGGAGAGATGCGCTGCTAGAAATGTGCGACGAGAAATGAGGAAAGAGACCTGTGATGATGCGTCCACACACAGGAAATAGGTTATTCGACATCTCGAACTGATAATGTACTGTGCTTGAGTTTGTGGGGTGGAATAAAAAAAATTGAAAAAAAACGATACAAAGAGATTAATAAGACAGCGAGTTGCTCTCCTGGCCGTATTGGGTGCCTATCGTACCTCTGCCACTACTGCATCGCAAGTTGTTGCAGGGGAATTGTCCCTTGACCTGATAGCCTAGCGTATTGACGCAAAATATCAAATTAAAAGAGGTAGCACACTCTGGCTGGACGGACAAGAAATAGAACTGACAATCCAATGAGCGACTTTATTAGTCGCATGCTGGCAATGTGGCAAAACAGATGGGAGAGGTCAGACACTGACAGCACATCATACTGTGCTGGGAGGGAGGGGTTTGTGTTTATTCCCAAAGTTCAATTTAAACGAGACAGCTCATTTTAAACCTTCCATTGCAAAAGTGCAGAATATAACTGGGCATTGTCCATTTCAGGCAGTGGCGGACGGTACGGAATTCCATTATTGGTGCCAGTTAGCGATGCGACATTGATAACAAAACATAGATGTTACCAATTATTGATGTTCAAAATGAAAACATGTTAATAAAGCATCGATTAAACACGATCTATGTTTTTAAACACCGATGAGCTGTTTTAGAAGTGGTTAGTAATCTCTAAAATGAAATTCATGGTCAACAAAATTTATTTTTTCATTGACCGTGTTTATTAATATATAATGAAGATTAAACTGGAAACAAACTAAAAATAAGAGCAAATAAAAATTATCTGCCTGAAAGAGGCCATGTGGCGCAGAGCGAAATCGCATACCTATCACCAAGGAGATCCGGGTCCGATTCCCGTCGAATCTCAGGTGAAATATGTTCCAACAAAACTAGTTTGGCTGCTTCACAAGGGCTAGTCCTACCCCCTGTGATGTGTCCTAAACCCTACCCCTATCCTTATTCCTTCTCAATTCTGGCCGCTGGGTAGAGTGACGCAGGAGCGCGTGGTGGGAGGCGCGTATGCGGGGATGCTACATGGCGGTCCTCTTGACAACAGACTGCGACGAGACGTGACGGACAAATGCCGGGTGATCAGTATAAAACGCAACCCACTGCAGGCAGAGCGAAATGCACTGGCAACCATGTTTGAGCGGTTCGGATAACGGCTGGTGGTTTCAAGCAGGTAAACTGACGGGAAGTACGCTTAATCCCCTCTCCCACAAACGCCACCCTGAGAAGGAGAGCAGGCAACCGACCGCCGTGTCCATGCATTCAAAGAGAAAGGTACGCGCCTGCTTGTTTGGCGTCCAACGAAAATTGAATTGTCAAGAACGACGATTCCTTCATATATTGTAAGTGAAATAAACTTGCCACGTAAAATATGCATTGAGGTCAATTTAAGAGTAAACTTTGCTTGTTTTAGTTTTGTTATGTTCAGGCAAACACTCTCACTTTCCAACAAGATTATTAACAAAAAAACAGGAAAAATACAACAGTGGTCAGTATCCAAAAGAGTTAACCATACACAAGCCAAAATTGCCAAAAACCAGGAGATGTACCAAAAACGCGCTGGGTCACAACCACAATCCAGTAGAGCTATCGAGAAAAATATTGCCGGGTCACAAAATAACTTCGTCCAACGCGCACTCTCCAAAAACCACTGCCACTCCACTACACTGTCTCCGCTCAGTCCTCTCTCAGTCACTGGCGGCGTCCCCATATACAGCAGCCGGCGCCGAAGCCTCGCTTCACGGCCGCCGGCTCGCCGGCTAGCTGCTTGCCTCCTATTGGCCGGGCGGCTTTGCCGGTCTGATGCCCTGCCGCTTCCCGCCGCCGCCGTCTCGCGCCGCTTTAGGCGCGCTCCTCAAACTTCTCACACAACCGCAACAAGTTTCATAACAAGATACATATGCTACAGAAATATATGTTTTATATTTTTCTGTTTTAAATAAAGATTAATAAATTATAAATTCAGATTCGCAGAACAAATGTTTGTTATTATTATTATTATTATTATTATTATTATTATTATTATTATTATTATTATTATTATTATTATTGAATAAGGTTACTTTAAAAATAATTAACTAATTAAAATATATTAAAAATTAATTTCTCAATTTATTCTGATACGTATCCGCCTTTACTGTATCTTTGAAAAACCACAGACCAATTCATCTGCGTCGATAAATGGCACACCATACTCCCATCTTTTTTTAATGCAATGGATCAAACTTACCTTCTGTCTCACGATAGCACTTCACTAACCGAAATATGGTACTCTTGTTCGAAATACACTCATGAAAATTTTTCTCTGAAAGCTGCCCGGCACTCTTTGAAAGATTGCGTTCGGAAACACAAACTCCAACACAAAACTGCGTTGCTCAACGCTGAGGCGCATCCGTAAGTTAACTGTGAAAGAAGGAAGCTATGAATGAAGACGCGGGCTGATTTGTTTTGAGCAGGTATGACCCAAACTGCAGGAAGGGGTGAATGAAATGAAGGGGGTGGTGGTGAATGTGTGTGTCGCTGAAATGCAGTCGAAGGAGCTGTCCCAGAAGCAGTGTTGCAAAACTTTCACTTTTCTCTCAGTGCCTTGAACAGCAGCGTTGCGTTTTATATTGATCACCCGGTATATACACTAACGGAGGATTACTCCAGAATATACGTAGAAAGTAACGGAGGATTACTCCATTAGTACTTTTAACACACATGAAGGGGTTAGAAGACGCGTTGCGTCGTGAGTTGACGCAACAAATGTAATAAAATAAAATAAAATAAAATAAAAAAAGCAAGCCTGAGCCACCACAGTAACCTCAAGAGGACACAGCTTTCTGAGTTCGCCATTCGTCCACGGCGTACGCCGCCTCTCCATGTGCAAAACACCTGGGCATCGGGGTCATCCTGAGCGAGAGATAGTCTGCTCGATGAAGATATGTGCACTCTGTTGTGCAGAACGTGAACTAATACGCCACTTCCAACTTAGCACCGTGTGATTCATAAGAGACGCGTAGAAACCAATTCAGCGTTCTTTATACAGAGTTAAATGGGCAGACATGGTGCCAATCCGTAGGTGGCTCAGAGGTTCAGCAAAAAGCTGACAGATAACATTACGCCCTGTGCGTTTGAAGATAATATTGATAGAGCATCGAATGACTAAGCGATCGTTCAAATGACTTACTATAAAGAAAAATATTTTGATGGAATGATATTTTATACATACATTTGTGGTGAAAATATTATTTTCCTCTTTGTTGGTGGTGCCATGGCACACTGGCACTACCCTACAAGCCGCCACTGATTTCAAGTCAAGTTGTTTAAGCTCGGGTTGACCGACTCTCCTAAATGTTGATGTGGTGAGGACCAAACGGCCCTACACTTAATATGTGACTGTTTGCGGTGGGAAAGAAACCGTTTGGAGGAAGTGGTAAATGACGGTAAATCTGCTGTGCGAGCATGCCAGGACCGCTATGAATTAAAAGAGTTTACAATGACTCAGACGCGTTGATGAGAAAAATTGTAGAATACCAAAATGATACTTAACACAGCAAGTGTGGTTAAAGGAAGAGATATATTTTACGATAAAGACGAAAGAAAAGTACTTATGGAAGAAGCGCTCTTCGTCCTGAGCAAGCTACATAAAATGTGGCGCGGGCGTCGGTTGGTTATGGTTGATGGTTATGGGCGACTGAGCCCTAACACATAGAAGCAGCGAAGAGATAATTGATATTGGCTTATCCGAAGACGAAGCCAGAGCCGGCGACCCCCTGTTGGATGGTCTTCCTAGGCCGCTGCCGCAGGAGCGGTGCCACTGCTGCGGGCACCAGGCACGAGAAGGTGCGACTCTGGAGTGGCAAGAAGGTGCTCTAGTTGGGACAGAAGCAACTTTCTATACCCTCTTCTGCGTGGGAAGCGCAATGACCGCCTGTCATGTTCTCCCCTCACCTCCCCCGAACTCACAATCATGGACAATTTACATGAACATGACACTAATTCCTTTCGACTTCGATATGTAGATGAAGGTAGAGTAGTCTAAAGATTTACAAGTTTTTCGTTTGTTTGTTTTTCGTCTTCATTTAAATGGCTGCTTGGATGAGATAGCGCTGTTCGGACCGGCATTATACTTACTTTATAAATTTAAAAGCCTGTATAAATCTTTTTTCTGAATGCGAATTAAAAAAGGCATACATTAAACCCAACTTATTTTGTTATGAAAGAATGTATACCCTACAGTGCATGGATCGATCTGGAAACCTCATAAGAAGTCTAAGGCCGATGGCGGGACAAGAGCGTAAGCTCAAACGCCCTCCCCTAACAAAAATAAAAAGTGTGCCAAAAGAAGCGAAATATGAGCTAGGGTAAAAATATATGATCTGAAACACAAAAGACGTGTAAATTTGCGAAAATGTAAAGCGGGGCTAGCACAAGGATAGGAGCACTACTCATCGACCCCGCGCTCGTGGCTCGGAGCGAAGTAGCTCACCTTTCACCAAGGAGGTTCGTGTTCGATACCTGGACTATCCCAAGTGAAATTTGTTCCGACAAAAAGAATTTGTGTGTCTAGCAGACCCTTTCCTACTTCTGGCCGCTGGATAGTGACCCAGGTGTGCGTATTGGAGGCGCGTTTACGGAAACGCTACCAGGCGGACCTCGTGACAACGACGCACGGACTATGACTCTTCAGATTTATAAGTAACGGAGGATTACTCCGCATATAAAGTAATAATATACTCCACGTATATGAATTAACAGAGAATTTCTCCACATTAAGGGGAGTATGTAGTAGAATTTTGACGAAAATTTGAAAAAAAATGTTTTTTCAATTTTTGTATCTTGAAAGTGTGCTGAATAGAGCTGTTGTTGCCATTTGGCCGTACCTCAAACTTAAAAGCCTTTTTCTCGAGTATTTAAATTTGCTATACCCCCTGTCATGGCATACGTCAACGCGCATCTGTTTATAAAAATACTCTTACAATTCTGAGTTAAAAGTTAGATTTCGAGTGGATAAAGCAGTGGAAGATCTGAGCAAACAGGCAACAAAGAAGAAGAGAAAGATCTAAAAGAAAAGGGAAGAGGAGGACACAGATTACATCAAAGTCTATCGTAATGGTTGGTGGGTGTCACTGTTTACTTTGCTCGCCATTCGCCGCACATTTATTTCCAGTGAACATTGGTGCATTTATCCCCCAAAATACTTAAAATAACATTTCTAGAAATTTCTGTCGTACACAACTAAATGTGTTCTTGATATTAGATTCATTGTATGTAAAATAATCTTTCTAAAAACTAAAAAGAAATTCAAAATTTCTGTTTTTATTAAAAAATACATCTGGCAAAAATCAGAACTTGTAAATGAAAAGCGTTAATGCAATAAAAAAGTGTCTACCATATTGAAAAAACATCAGACAAAACTGTTGTAAAATATCAAAGCTGTAACTTTCACTGTTCTTGAGAAAAGTGCACCCGAAGTTTGAACATTTAATATTACCAGAAAAGGCACTACATACTCCCCTTAAGGCTAAGTGTACCGACACTAGTTCCATTTGTCGCCACCACGTGGCAGCACCAAAATAAGCAAAATTTACTAGACCGATAACGTCTGAACAAATTGTCCGATTTTCGATCTGTAAACGGCATTGGACTCCTTTTTAAAATAGAATTCACGCTACGATGCCTTTTATTCAAAAAATATTTCCAAAAAAATTTAAAATGATTTCCCATAGTTTTGGGAAGAAATTAAAAAATGTGGGCTTGTAGCGCGATGACGACGTGCTTCCTGAATTTAACGCCGTGTCAATCATGCAAATCGGATGAATAGAAGCGGCGTAAAGTGAAATTTCGGAAAACATACCTGACCCCCCTTCCCCCTCCCGCCATCCCACAGTGAACTCGGAGTGAGCATTCGCAACCATATTCGAGAACCACAGTCCCAGTGCCATATCGGATTTGGAAATCCCGGAACCCCTCCCCCACGGTCACTTTAGCCTAGCCCTTCGCGGCGGGCGCTGAAAGAACGCCCGCCGGTGCCTAGAGGTTCTCACACAGTAACAACCTGCTCCATGGTTTCACAATGGGCAAACTGAATCAGACCTGTAGAGATATTTCAAGATTTTCACCGTGAAATATAAAGATGGAGTCTCACAATTGTTATAAATCTTGGAAACTCAGTCATGGAAGTGAAGATTCGAAGGATTATATAGTACGAGTATATACACTTTACCTTCGATTCCTCTCCATTCGCGTGATTGTGATTATTATTATTATATTATTATTATTATTATTATTATTATTATTATTATTATTATTATTATTATTTTATAATAATAATAATAATAATAATAATAATAATACAGTCCTAATGTTTCGTTCTTTTCAAGTATTATATTTCTCTGCTAAGAAAGCAAAGGATAAAAGTCAGAGAACTCAGCAGGGTATTCCAGCGTAGACCAAGACAAGATAAAGAAAGGTTTCTTCAAGAAATATAGCACGTCATACGTAGTTTTTAACTGTTTTCTGGCGCTAAATAAATAAATAAATAAATAAAAAGAAAAATGCAAAGAAGTGGAAGAACATAACAACAAAAGGAGACCTAAAGAAATGTTCCGGGTCATTCGAAATATGACCAGGGAGTGTAAACTGGCAATGAGGAATTGGCAGGGACCGAAAAGGTATTAGATACCGGTAAAATACCGGTATTTTACATACCTTTTTCAAATACCTATGTTCTTTTATACCGGTAAAATACCTCTATAGGACGTCTATAACGGTATGGACGTCCATAAAAGTTATAAGGGTATTATACCTGTATTTTCAATGAAAAACAATAGCTTACCATCCATAAATGTCGACTAAATAAGTTATTTTGGTTAATAATATCTCACAAAATGTTTATTAGGACTGGTTGACGCCATCTTACGAGACGGACGCATCTGGTTGTGCTCTTCATTTTTTGTGAATATCTACTACTTTTAGCGATTTGACAGTGCCTAGTGTGTTTTAAGTGCTTTTATTACTTGTTGCAAGTTATCTGAGAATATAATTTCAACTGATTTTTTTGCTATAACCAAGACAAACAGATTACGAATTTTAAACGAATTTTTTAACGTTACGAGGACAGTGTATCAAAGTGAATTTGTTTCAAATCTTATTCTATATATTGAAGACAAACTTTCAGATATTATCTTTTATCTAATTACGGTAACGTATAATCTACTGATTGTATTAAACAGTTGCAGCTTAAGTTGACGAAATTCTACGTAGCCACATTGCCAAATTTCGTAAGTACTAGCTCCATTAGAATTGTGTGTAGCATACCTTCTAGTTTTTGTATTGAATCTTGATTTTTAACTTATTTAATACACATCAATTTAACACTTTTAAAATACTAAGCTAGGTTTTTGTTGCTCTTATCTGGGTTTTCTTGTATTTATTTCAATTTTTATCACGTACATTAAAACGCATTCGTGACATGGCTACTGTTCGTTCTACACTCTTTACTCTCTACACTCTCAAAGCCGACCTTCTGAAAGCCTTCACACACGTAAACAATAATTTAGATCAACATATCCGAAGGTTGGAAGAGGTCGTTCTCTACACAGACGGTTGGGTACAAGTCGGCAACACTGCGAATAATACCAACCGTACACCCGTGACTGTACAAAAGACACAGACACCGCATCCAGTCACAACTCAAAACAAATTTAGTGTTTTAGATTATGAAACCGATTTTCCTCGCCTTCCTGATCCTCACCACCCTTCTCTACCATCGACAAATACATGCACAAACCAACGCAAACAGGCTAGGAAGCGCGTCAAAACCAAAACACGTAAAGCTGCGCATCCTAGCTCACTTGAAAACAAAGACATTCCTACTGAGCCTAAAAAACAGGTACTTATTTTAGCTGACAGTCATGGTCGCCATCTTTCCTCCATTCTTAGTAGGAAGTTACCCTCCAATTTCTCAGTCTCATCTATTTTTAAACCTAACGGGAGGTTTGCAGATGTGACTGCAGAATTGGACACCCACACGAAAACAATGACCAATCAGGACACAGTCATTATCATAGGAGGGCAGAATGACATTAACTTGGGCGGTAACTTTACACCTGAACAACATGTTAACAAATTACAATGTGCCGCCTAAAATACTAACATTGTAGTCTCGACTCTGCCCTTCTGGTACAACAGACCAACACTATGCAGCGAGATTAAGCACGCAAACCAACAATTGAAACTGCAGCTGAGAGAAACAAATGTCACACTTTTTGAAATGAATTTCCTCTCAGCAAAACGCTTCACCCGGCATGGTCTTCACATGAACCTTTCTGGAAAACATGCAGTCGGTAACAAGCTTGCACAATACATCATCAACTCCAGTCCTACGCAGTCTCCTGCCAAAAATCCGTCCCTTTCATCTTCCTTACATTCTCCACCCCCCACCCTTATTTCGAACCCTGTTGCCTCTTCCTCTGAACCTACTCCCGTTTCTCCCATTCCCACTACCAATTCGTCTTCATCTGATGCCCCATCTTCCTCACAACCTGTCACTGCCCGGACACACTACAACCTTCGACCACGCACTCGAGGTAAAAATGGAGTAAATATATAGCAACTACAGTCAGATGCAGCAGAAAAACATTCGTGTAGGTACTTGCAAAAAATAAACATTCTTTACCATAATGTTCAATCCCTTTCAAATAAAACTGAGTTTATCGAGGCAGCTCTACAGAGCGATCTAAATCAAACGGACGTTCTTTGCTTTACAGAACATTGGTTATCTCCTAATGAACTTAGCATTTTCCAAATTCCAAACTTTTACCTCGCAGGCTTTTATTGCAGAGAGAGAGAATCGCATAAAGGTCCTACGTATGGTGGTTCTTGTATTTACGTTAGAAATAATATTGATTCTATCCCCTTGGCGGAATTAAATGTGTATTCCATTGAAAATATTTTCGAAATTTCTGTTGTACATCTTACTTCACTAAAAGTGATAATACTTTGCATTTACAGACCTCCAACAAAGAGAACTGCAGATTATATTTTGTTCTTAGAAAACCTGGAGATAACACTTAACAAAGTCAGCAATCGCTCTTTTGAATCCATTGTTGTATGCGGAGATTTTAGCATTGATTTTCTGGTCGAATCTTGCGAGAAAGAAAAGTTTCTCAATTTAATTAATTCCTTCAATTTAGACATTACAATTAATGTACCTACACGGATCACACAAAATTCGATGAAGGCAATTGATCAAATTATAATTAACAAAACTACTACTCGATATGAAGTTGAAACAAAAGATTTAGGATACAGTGACCACGATGCACAAATTCTTACCATTATAAGAAATGCGATCACTGACACAATAAATAATACACGTATGACTAGATTGTTTACTAAAAGTAAAATTAAATTATTCATTGACTACTTGATGCAGGAGTCATGGGAAGCGGTTTATAATACTGTTGATACAAACGACAAATATAATTCTTTTTTTTTTTCAACTCTTTCAATTTATTTTAACACTTGCTTTCCTCTTCAAAAACGAAAATTAAATATTTCACGGAAAAGCAATTCTTGGATAACACAAGGGATTAGGACATCTTGTAAAAACAAGCGAATTCTTTCTTTCATTTCTAAACGTCATGACGTATCTCAAGATTTCCTTATCTACTTTAAAAAATACAAAACATTGTTACGAAAAGTCATAAGGCAGGCTAAAATCATGAAAAACGATCAGGATATTTTGAACTCAAATAATAAAACAAAAGAAATGTGGAATATAATAAAAAATACTACCAAATCAACTAGAAAACCCGTAGAGAATGTTGTTTTAAAATATAACGATATAAATGTAAACGATCCGGCAACAGTGGCTAGTCTCTTTAACCAATACTTTTCGAGAATTGCTGCCGATCTCACTAAGAGTCTTCAGGCACAAAATTCAAAAACAGTTCACCCAAAATTTTAGACACAATGTTCGTTTCCGAAACTTCTTCCTATGAAATTCTCAAAATAATCGGCAAACTAAAAAATAAATATTCGCCCGGTCTAGATGAATTCCCAGATTCTTTGTTAAAGACTTGTGCGTATGCCATTATACACCCGTTAACTCACATATTTAATGCATCTTTATGCACTGGAACGTTTCCAGATATTTTCAAAACAGCTAAAATTAAGCCGCTCTTCAAAAAAGGCAACAAAAATGAAATTCAAAATTATCGGCCCATCTCTCTTCTATCAGTTTTTTCAAAAATATTAGAGAGACTTTTTTACGTACGAATGGAAACCTTTCTCACTAAACACGACGCGCTTTCAGATTGCCAACATGGATTTAGAAAATCAAAATCAACGGAAACAGCTATATTTTCTTTTCTTAAAGATGTCGCCTCATCATTAGATCAAAACGAGGCACCTGTTGGATTATTTTTAGATCTCTCAAAAGCTTTTGACATCATTGATCATGACATTTTACTTTCAAAATTACCTTCTTATGAAATCCGTGGTATTGCTCTAGATTGGTTATGTTCGTACCTTAAACAACGATCTCAGAAAGTTGAAATACCTTACTGGAATGATGGAACATTACGTACGCACCTTTCCGACTCTTTGCCCGTTGCATGTGGAGTTCCTCAAGGATCGATTTTAGGCCCTATTCTGTTCCTACTTTACGTAAACGATATGCCATCGACGATTCGAAACGGAAGAACGGTTCTCTTTGCGGATGATACGAACATCCTTTGCAATAAAGAAACCGTAAATAGTACAATATCAGATGTTTCAAATTGGTTCCGAAATAACAAATTAATAGTAAACAAAAAGAAAACGGTTTTAATGCAGTTTTCCATTTCAAATAAACAATTCTGTGCTCCATTGAAAATGAACAGTGTACCATTGACTGATGTTAAGGCAACAAAATTTTTAGGTCTCTCAATTCAGTCAAACCTTAAATGGAACGTCCATTTAAATGAATTGAACACAAAATTAAGTTCATTATGCTACGCGTTCAGAATTCTTGCAAATTCAGTCAACCTTCATACTGCTCGTTGTGTATACTTCGCGAATGTTCATTCCCGCCAGAGATATGGCATAATATTGTGGGGAAATACATCTTATAGCTCCCAGACTTTTAGATTACAAAAACGAATTGTACGAATAATAACCAAATCCCACCCACGTGATTATTGTAAGCCTATCTTCATTAATCTAGGAATTCTACCATTACCGTGTCTTTTTATTTACGAATCAGTGGTTTTTGTAAAAAATGACTTGCTTAAGGGTGGGAATATATTTTCGGAAAATGCCGAAGTCTATTACTATAACACGACGTAGAAATCATATCCATCAGGTGACAGTATCAACAGCTCATTAGAAAAAATTCACATACAATACGTGTACATTATTTTACAGATGCTATTAAACGATTAAATTCAATAGAAAAGTTTAAATCCCAAGTGAAATCGTTTCTGCTGCATAACTGTTTCTATACAATTAGAGACTATACTGAGCATCACAAGAAAAGTAACATTAATTTTAACAATGATACATAATGCATTAATTACCATTTGGACTGTATAAATGAGTATAAACTATTGTAACAACTATTGTAACACAGCTTCCGGGTCAATGACCCCCATCTCGATCAGGTTTTTCGTCCAGTTTCCCTGATTTGAGCAAATGCTGAGATGGCCCCTTGTTTTGCTTCTGGACATAAATGTAACTTCATTTTCTGTGCACGTCTTCTAGAATTCAGTGGGAAATACAATTATTCAAATTATCGTTTCCACGTTGTCGTGGCAGGAAGTAATAAGAGCCAAAATTTATTGCTTATTTATCCTTGAAAATAGATTTTATTACATGGGAGTTTTTTTTGTTTGTTTTTTTCTCCCTTTCAAAATTCAAAATTTATTGCTTATATATTCTTGAAAATAGATTTTATTACATGGGAGTTTTTTTGTTTTTTTTTCTCCCTTTCAAAATTCAAAACTTAAGTAGTATATGATTTAGTGTAGGGATCACAGAATTTTGAAAATGTGCACACAATTCACTTTTCCCCATAGCCCGTCATACGCAGTTTTTTAACTGTTTTTTTGACGTAAAATAAATTTAAAAAAATAAAAATATTAAACTAATATACTTTTATAATTGTTATTTATTGTTTGAATTATTATCTTGTTCATGTATAACACTCGGTTACTAATAATTAACGAAACGCGAATGATTCCACTAATTCTTGTATAGTAAATATAATCTCCACTTCGTCACTGCACAATGTTCTCGTCCACTGAAAACTGCTCACCGCCCTCTTCCTACGCTTGGGCATATCGAATTGCCCTAGTGTAGCACGCAGTCCGCCGAAGAACGCGGCGAGATGTCTGCAGAGGTCAGAAAAGTCACGTTATCAGAACAGCAGTGTGCCAGAGGTGCGACCCTGCTTCCAGCTCAGAAAAGTGACTACACTTGAGCGCGTGCCCTGGCGGCGCTGGGCTTGGATAGAAAGGAGCGCGGAATGAGGAGCAAACATTCAAAACGTGACATGTCCACTTTACTCCTTTTCGAGAAAACGCAAAAATGTTATGTCATCAAAATTATGCAGATGTTTTATTTATACTTAATTCTGAATTATGTAATAATTATAGCTAAATATATTATTAATATAAAATTTAAATATTCTATGAACTTACATTTAAAGAAAACAACATTTATGTCAACTGGTAAAAAAGGAAGCCTGAACATCAACGGAGAAGTGATATACATGGCAGGCGAAGTTGAATACTTATGAATTACAATAACAAATTCTGGATACTGTACAGAAAAACTAAAGAGAGGAATAATTTTAGAAAAAGAAGTGGAAAGAAAATTACACAAATTCATAAAATATGCAGGCATATCAAGTGATTGATTTCTAAAATTTTAGGTCCCGGAACGCGCTCAAAATGATTTATTAATTTAATAGAAATAATTATATATTTATAATATAATGTAATAATTATCAGCGAGGTACAGGAACGCCGTTCCGTCGTGTTCCGTCAGAAATCAAGCCTTGCGTAAGACCAAAATCCAAATAATCGAGAAAATGGTATTTCTAATCCTGTTGTGTGGGTGTAAAAGCTGAACATTGAGATAGGCCGAAAAAAGGAAGATGCTTTTGAAGTATGGACACGGAAGAAAATATTACGTACAATGGGAGGGCAAAAAGATAAATGCCGAAATTTTGAAAAGAAAACAGAACTTTCTCTAAAAGCCAAAGACAAAAAATGGAAAATAAAATATTTTTGACATACTATGAGTCGAACAAAATCTCTAGAAAAAGATATTATGCTTGGAATGATAGAATGAAGCGGAAGAAAAGGGTGTAAGTGGCACAATTGAATAACTAATACACAATATCACAAACAAAAGGAAAAAGGCAGTTCGAGTCCGAGTGAGCAATGAACAAATTGCTAGCATCCTATTGCTGTGTATATCCAGATAGGTCTAACAAGGGATGGCTTGCGATCTATGTTCTAGTACTATTTCTCTGCGCGTTCAGACCCGCGAAGAATTGGGACCTGCAGATGAAAGGAGAGATGCTCGCAGCCGCTGCCTGACCGGGACTGGAGCCGACAAATAGACATCATCGCAATGAACAGTGTGTTTAATACCTGCAGTCTTTCATGCGTACATTCTGCCATTATTGGGGAAGAACACGCTGAATTATCGGCGCGTCCCCTCCCAGTTTCGGATAGCAAGAAAAGCGAAGGAATGATGCTCAAGTAATACAAATGCAAATATCAATGTTCAAAATTAAAACATCTTTAAAAAACCTGGTTTAGAAACATCGATCAAGTTCGTGCGGAAGATAATTTGTTTTGACAGTGGCCGTGATTGTTAATTTATAATTACGATTTAGACAAAACGGCAAAAGAAAGTAAAAAGAATAACAGCGAAACTAAGCCTGAAAACTATCGCCCAGGGTCATCTTATGGAGTCACAAATTCCTCAAGTGGGTACAGGAAAGTGGGCGAGAGAGCTTGCGGTGGCCACCTCTCTGCGTACGGTACGACATACGTAGGAAATGCCAGAAAAATGGGGTCATTTCTTGGGCTGAAGATAGTCTACTGGATGAGGATGTTACAATCACCGTTCGCTTTATTCGAACACATGTATTGACAGTGGTATAAAGCAATATTATTTCATATTTTAATTTTTTTATAAAATTGTGATTATCGGTTCTTTTCATTCACAACAACTCATCAAGCACATCGATAATAAACATCAGGTTTCATAAATGTTTCATTTTTTTACGAAATATGTTCATGTGTCTATACAAAATCTATGTTTTGAAAATATCAACATCAATGTTGCATCCCTGTTCTCGACACCTAGATGAGGATCGCCGATTTAATACGTTTGCATTCTGTTTCCCTAATATGAGGTTTATCAGTGACTGGTATGCTACGTTTTACTAGTAGTATATAAATCTTATAAATTGAATTGCAACCCGATCAAATGTTACTGATAAGCGTGTACGATGTTTAGAAAAATAGTATCTTAATGTAGAAATGTAAAAGTTGCCGAACTGTACAACAAAACATAATTTATCCCCCTCATAGACGGATATTCCTCTTCTAGTGTGGTGTTCCTGTCTAAGGGTTAAAGTTGTATTGCTTTCATGACAATTTAATGCATTAAAAAATACATATATATGTCACAATACAATGATTTACACTACATCCTTTTATATTATCATTTACGTAGTTTGTATCAAAATGACGCGCCGGGAATTACTTATTCCAATCATCAAGTTTATACAAATATAACAGAATCATTTTATATCAATATAACTTACTAAGTAAGCTGGGACATGTCACGATTCTTAATATTAGATTTTAATGTTTGTTACAGTGTTGGATTCAGGATGCATCTCACCTGCGCGCTATTTTACCACTTCTTCAATTTTGTCCGAAAGTACGAAAACAGTTTTAAAATTTTACTTGGGAAAACAGATTCATCAGGTGAAGTCTATCAAGGAGACAAACGCCGTTTTGAGATCAAAAATCGAGTCGCAGGAAAAAAGAGCTCGTGCGTAATTTCGGCTCATTCTTTCTGGTAGTGGAATGATAACGGAAGATCTTAGAAGTAAAATGTATGTAAAATAAGATGTTAGGACATGGAATATTGGTGGTATCTACACAATTAGTTCAATTTTCTTTTTGAAATCAGTTTCCAAATCGGAATTGATATTTTGAGTAGTGCCTCAAAAAACTTTTTGATGGTATGAAGACGGAAATATGTGAACAAGATATACAGTTTTATACAACTATTACAGATGATATGAGACCGTTTGGTTGTGTTACAGCATCACTAGTTTGATAAGTGGAGAAAAATATATTGAGATTGAAAGGGACGAAACCGACTGCCCGGCTTGCCTGCCTGAGAGCAATGCCTCCTCCCGAGCCGCAGGCCGCCGGGTTTGGCCGTTCGGCCGCGTCGAGGTTCGGGTGACGCAACTGGAGGGATCAGGTACTTTTTCCGAAATTTCACTTTACGCCGCTCCTATTCATCCGATTTGCATGATTGACACGGCGTTGGATTCAGGAAGCACGTCGTCATCGCGCTATAAGCCCACATTTTTTAATTTCTTCTCGGAACTATGAGAAATCATTTTAAATTTTTTTTTTTTGAAATATGTTTTGAAAAAACGGCATCGTAGCGTGAATTCTATTTTAAAAAGGAGTCCAAAGCCGTTTACAGATCGAAAATCGGACAATTTGTTAAGACGTTATCGGTCTAGTAAATTTTGCTTATTTTGGTGCTGCCACGTGGTGGCGGCAAATGGAACTAGTGTCGGTACATTTAGCCTTAACGACGTTATGCACGTTGCTTAAATCCTCCCTTTTAAACTAAACCCCATCCCTTGTCTGACGGGTAGGATTGTATGTTTAGGGTCCCTGGTAGTAGGGTTAAAATGCTAGAAGGATACTCCGAAAAAACGCGCATGGAAGGTCCTTTAGAACCAAACCTTACGGTGCAGGGGCTCTGATCTCCAGTACCGGCGGCCAGGAGTGCGTGAGCAGGCTCCTGCGCGTCGTCATCCAGCGACTGCAATGGCACAGATGAAGTCCATTTGGCATCTATGTCAGATAGTGCCACAAATGTAAACCATTCTGGAAGGAGGACAAGGGACCCTAGCTACTGCTAAGGAGCAAAACCAGGAGCAGTTACCGAACTGTTGAGGGATAAATGGAATTGTATGGAACAACTGCAAAAGGGCCCAGATCTGAGTGAAGTTTGGGCCCAGACCTGTAATCTGAGTGAAGTTTCGAGCAATTTGTTAAGGAATAATCCCACAACACTGAAAGAGTCACTGGCTAAAGCCACAAAAGAAATTGGCACGGTGAAGAACAAATGTCAAGCTATGGCAGAAGAACGAGGAGAGTTCTGGTGACAACTGCTCGACGGTGAAGAGCAAAGACGGAAGTGCCCGACGAGCCATTCTGGGGCTGAAAATCCTAAAGGCTTCGCTCGGCAGGAGAGGAAAAACGATAAGACTCTTTGCCATTTTAACTTCCCCTTGCGGTTGAAACTTCCAGACAAGAGGCTGAAGAAGAAATTGTAACAGAAGCAGCAAGCGAAGCTAAGGAGGAATGGTTGGTTCTTTTTTTTAAATAATTTGTTGCGTCTTACAAATTAATGCAACGCGTCTCAGACGCAACAAATTCCAGAGGAGTACAGGAAGAATCTCCAGAATGGAGGGAGACGAGGTCAGATAAGAGAGGAGCCATTGTCTGCGATTTTGTCTCAAGAAGCGACCCAGTTATCCCAAATAACGGTGACAAGTATGCTTTCCAACGAGTGCTCACTCAATTCTGGATATTAGCATAGACTCCACAAAGCTGTGTAAGAGTGTCAAGGATTGGGAAGTACTTGAGGACGAGTCACTTTGCGACCAGCTGTACATTCAATTTTCCGTCGCTACAAATCAGGGGTCCAGAACAAGTGACATTTAGAACATTTGAGAATAGCACCGTTGCTTCTGGGTGGCAAGTGTCAGACCTGGATACCAGCGAGCCGATGGCTAAAATACGGTATATATGTCGATTTTCTTTTAGTACGTCGAGATCATTCATCTTTGGAGGTTTCCCTCTACCTCTAATGATTTAAAAACATTTCTTTGTGTAGGTACACTTTCTAGAAGTGAGATGTTCTTTTTTTCGACAATTGAATTGTATTTTCACGATAACCACGATGTGTGCGATAGTGGACTAGAACGAAAGGGGCGGGAGATTGCATCGCAACAAATGGTCACAAATGTTCATTAAAACTAGGCAAGTAAAAGATATTAAAAATATAACGCTCGATAAAAATGTTAATATTTTTAATTTTTTGTAGACGTACGGAGTAATATACGTAGTATGGAGAAAGTTATGTAATTCTGCGGAAAATCGATTTCGAGATTTTAACACAAAAACACACGTTTTGGGATCCCCTGATACCGAAAAAGTGGCTTTTTTGAAAGCCTGTCTGTCGGTCCGTCTGTCCGTCTGTTCGTCTGTCCGTCTGTCGGTCTGTCCGTCCGTCTGTGAACACTACTAGCGCCTAAACGATTAGTACGATCTTTTCCAAATTGAAGAAACCCCTGACCATCTGGCTCTAGTTAAAGCTTTGAAATTTTGAAAAACATTCTTTAAAATTTGGGGGTACTTTACATGAAGGACATTTTCAAAATTTTCTAAAAAACGGCTCAAATTTTTTCTTTTGATTTGATGTGAGAATAGAGTAAAATACACTTATAATGGTGGCATATGTCCGATTTTCACGGTTAACTCTGAATTTTCGAAAATTGCAAAAGTGTGGATTTTTTCCCAAGTTTTCCTACAACTACAAAATAGAAGTTGGAGATATTTCCTTCAAATGAAATTTATAGTCCATAAATAGTTCTTTCATTAAGCCCATGTACATTTTTTTGAAAATTTGAGTAATTTTCGTGCAGTAATGCGTGAAAAATTTGTAATTTCAAAAAATTACATAAACATGATTTTCTCAAAAACGGCTCCAAATTTTTTCTTCAAATTTTTGGAGAGGTAGTACCAAATGCATCCTATCCGATGTCATAAACGCCATGTCTCTATTCTTTTGTTTTTTCGAAAATTACAAAAATTTATTTTTTTTTACTTCTCTCGCGTCAGTAATATTTATATAAGAGGCGATTTCTTTACGTTATTATATTTATGAGTAGATGTGCTTTAAATAATGTTTTATAAAGTTTCTCGAAAACTCAAAATTTTTTTGTTTAAATGAGCTCAAAATTCAGCATTTTCATAAACGCTCAAACGCCATTTTCTCAAAAATGGCTCCAAATTTTTTCGTCAAACTTTTCCAACGGATAGTGGTAGTGGCACTGTGTAATATGACGTCAAGTTCATTTGGTGTACTCTTTTATTTTTTCAAAAATTACAAAAATATTAATATTTTTTTAAATATCTCTCACGCCGTTAATATGCCCATTTCCATTGATTTGTACACATTATTACATTTATGAGTGGATGTGCTTCCAATGACTTTATATGAAGTTTTTCGAAAACTCAAACCGGGAGCGGTAGTTCAGTGCATCAACTGATGTCACTGTAGCGCCACTGACCGAAAGGTCCTAGGTTCGAGTCCTTACGGCGGCAGGATTTTCGACACTAGCTTTTCAGCTAGGTCGAATTCAGTCGCTGTCTGGAGGAGAATTCTAGCGGCCGGCTGCTTTGATCGGTAGTTTTCCGTGGTTTCTCGAATCAACACCAGGCGAATGCCGGAGCAGTATCCTAACAAACGGACCGCGCGCGATCTTTCCTTCCTCTTCCTTGTCCTATCCTCTACCCTTACACACACACTTACACTAACATACACAACACTACCACATATTCTGGGAGACCGGTCGGGAGCTTAGAGCTTGACCCGGCTGGGGCGGTGCCCCGCTGGTGGGAGAGTCCTGGTTAAAGGGAAACCTTGCTAGCCGGCGGTAGGTCGGCGCTGGATCTCGCCATCCAGCGGGGGAAGATCACTGCCATCTCCCGAGGCAAAAACATGCATTACACCTACGGGACTCATGACCTAAGCTGTTCACGCGCCCGGAATCACTTACCAACCAACGAACCTTTGAAAACTCAATAGATGAAAATGCTCCTGTGAAAAAGAGCTTCAAATTCCGCATTTACAGTGAGTCTTAACGCCGTTTTCTTAAAAACGGCTCCAATTTTTTTAAATGAAAATTGCTATTTAGGACAATGTTTTAGCCTTCTTTAATAGTCTTAAAATAATATTTCTTTCCTACTATTGGGAAACCGAAAAATTTTCAAAAATGTGTGTTCTGGGCGGCGATAGATGACAGCAGGTAAGGAGGGGCCAGACTGTAGTACCAGTCCACATCAAGGAAATTTGAAAACTTTACTACGAGAAAGTCTGTGCCATTCTGTAGCACTTCTAGTTATTTTTTAATTGGAACCTGTACTGATGGTCATTTGTGACGTATAATGCAATTTTTTGCGCAAAAAAGTCATTAGAGATAATGCAAGTAATATGTTAAAAACGTGGCTTGAATTTTATAAATCAACTATCAAAATTTGAATTCATCACAGGAAATTTCAAAAATATTTTTTGATGTGTTAAGGTTCGTATTTATTTACATTTCAAATAACTATACATTTATTATAATTAATACATTGAAAACGTTTAATTTATATCAATTTTTAGTTTAGTTAGTATTATGTCCTAAATGAAGGAAATTGCAAATTTCAATTAGAACAATTAATTCATCCAAAATCCAAATACAAAAGCCAGATCTCGTTCTCCAGAATATGTAATTCATGCTAGTCGGCGTAAGCGGAGTGTTTCCAGTGGTCATTGTCATAATCCAGAAGCGTAGCGTGATGACGTCATTCTCTCCCAATGGCAGGCGTACTACAAATAGCTTCGACTCGTTCTCAACTCTTGACTACCTCGTAGTGTGCAGCGCCCCGCTTATTTAGTGCAACGGAGAGGGGCAGGCGCTGCGGTCCCCTCCTAGGTGACGGAGGGGCTGCCGTGCCGTTGGCCGCTTTCAGCGAGCCGTGAACAGAGGCTCGCTGACTGCCCCTCTCACAATTGCCTCATTCACAATGCAAACTTAAACGTAACCGTAACGTAGCCGCAAAACCTAGAAATGGGTTATAAAGCGAGATCATTCACAATGCCTTGACGTAAACGTAGACGTGAGACGTAAACTGAGCTCGCAAGCTCCAAGCTTCTACGTTTAAGTTTACGTCGAAATTCTACCGAAGACCAATCAGAGAGCAGCATAAAAAAACAAATGCACAACAAAATCCGCGAGAAGGAAGGTCGACTCCAGATCGATTCTCTCTCCATGACAAAATCTGAACGTGGCGTTAAATATATTTGCGGTACACAATTTAAAGATCACTGCTCGCATATAACTACCTCAATACAAGAACGTTCAGGGCAGTAAGCGATTTTAATGACAGGTTGTATGACAAATGAGCATCGCTGAGGACCGCATCGCATTGCGAAAAGTATTCTTCCGCCAGTCAGCTGAGTAGCTTTAACAGTTGGCCCACTCGCTGGCCGAGTTTTGTTAAATATAATTTCAGTGCATGGAGGTTAGAAACAGTTTTCATGAAATATTCATTTCATTCCGCTATCAATAATGATAAAAATTTGTACGAAGTGCTACAAAACATTTCGAAATGCTGTTGAGAACATGTGTGATTGAGTGAATTAAACCATCTGACAGGAGTATGATAGGGAATAATGCTGCAAAACTCCCACGTAGGCCTTGTAAAAACTATCGGAATTCTATTGGTACTTTCGATCTTGCGTGTTCAGATTATTCAAATTAATTTATGTACAATGTTTTGCATTATGATATCAGATATTTATAATAGCTATTTCATTCTCACATTGTTCTTATGACATGACATAGCCTGTGACAGTTATAGATACTTTAAGATATAATTATAGATAATTTATAGATATGGTTAGTTAATTGTGAATTTGGTGTAATAGTACTTTAATACTATAATAATTTGTTCAGTGATTCTTGACTGGTAAAACAATGCTTAATTGTCATGTTAGTTATGTATAATTAACATGAAACTACTATTCATTTGCTGATTTTTCACAATACTGGATTCTCCTGATTATACAACGTTGGAAAATATTCACACTACATTCAAAGATTTCTGTACGAAAAAGGGTACAAGTTAGTAAATACTCTCAGAGTGCTATTTGGCAAAATTCTCAGGTAATTCAATTGATCAATAACATCAGGTAAATTTCTTAAATGTGGAAACCAATAGTCGATTCTTAAAATTAAGATTAACAAGTGCTATGAATTATTGAAGTCTTGTCATTAAAAGGATATTATAGAATGTTAATATAATCAAATTAATGAAAGATAAATTGATTTCCATTTTCACTTTGCAAATTTTAACCTAAGAAATGAAAATTGAAACATTTCATACCTTCAATATCTTTATTATCTATAAAAAAAAGTCATTTAGAAGATGGGTATAAAGGTAACATAAAAAAGCAAATGTATAAGTGAAAAATAATTCCCTTTATTTGTATTGTTATTTATTTGAAGGATATAACATTTCCACTAAACCTATTTGAAGTTCAATAAATTTTATCCACTTCGATAATTTAAAGTTAAATTGTACAAAATCAAAATGAGTTTTCTAAGTCCTTTTAGAACATACTAAAAATCCTAAAAGTTTATGGCCTACTATTAACTGTTTCGAGTGTCAGCCTAAATTTGCCTGAGTGAGGAGCAAACTGTGTCAATTTTGAAAAAAAATTATACATTTGAATTTTTACAAAGTGGATAAAACAATGAATAATGTTCGTATTGTTGCATCTTATACAATAACACTTTATTTGTTATCAAACTAGACCTAACAGCCTAATTTGATAATTTCTAATATTGTATTGCATTAAGATGTCTTACAACACGAAACTAAAATACTGCTCGAAAGATGAAACTTTTCATTAAGTCTGCATTTCTAACTCTTTTTTATTAAAAGGAAGATATTTTCTGCTACTTGAAGTTAATATTTGATGAGACTGAAAGAATGTTATTAGAATATATTTTCAACCCATTCATTCAAAATCAACACTACTTCACATACTTTCATTCACACATCATTTTACATACCTGGTTCATACACATCAAAAATTAACTTCAAATAACTGAAAAATTTCTTCCTTTTAATAAAAATATTAGAATTATATAATAATTACTAAAAAGAATTTACACAGAAAGTTAACATGTGCAGACATAATGATGTGACTGGTTATATCTTCTGAGAAGTATACCTAAAAAAGCCTACTGATAAGGAGGGCAAAATGCTATATTACTTCTGGGAAGCAAGCAAAGGACCATCCAGGCATCTGCCTTAAGCGACTAAGGGAAACACAGATAAAACCATGTCACCTTGTGGCTTAAGGCCAAACACACACAAGACAATTAAACATGCAATAATAATAATAATAATAATAATAATATAAGATAAAGACTACTTATCATGCAATATATAATAAAAAATACTACTACATATTCTAAAGAATAAAATTAAATTTGTTACATTGTATACAAGAAATACACAGTTAGGACTTTTAAACTTATTTCTCAACCCCCCTCTACACCTTCAATCATAAGACTAACATTTGTTACACTACAACTCCCATCACCAACAAACCATTACAGTCCCACATGCTTTCTAACTACTTCAAGTACACTATATTTATTTTCAGAGATAATTAAGAGTACATTCAGTTCAACTAATACATATAAACAGCTAGTCACAAGGAAAAGTAAATATAAATAAAAATATTTCGTAAACATTAAGTGGTACCACAGACCCTCTTTCTCCAACAACAAAAACCACATTCGCACACACAAACATATGTTTTGAGTTTTTAGCAGTTTTTTCAGTTCTAACGCAGCATATTATGTTCCTTTCTGAACATCATATATTTACAAAGTATTCACTATTGGTCATTATTTGTCACTATTTCAATAGTCACTATTTGAAATTCATCTGGATGTTGAAAGAGAAGTTGTGTCCTTGTTGGTGTTAAAGATCTGAAGTATAAAAATTTACATACATCTTATTTCATAAACGTTTGTTGAAAATGAAATTCTGATATAAAATTTATTAAAGATTTTACCAATATTGATGTACAAAGAAGACTCTGAGACACCTGTAAAGTACAAATAACAACAAAAGTAATAATGTTAAAAAATATATTTCAAAAAGCCAAGATCAGCTTAAAAACAATTAAGATTCAACATTTCATCTTAAATACAACCACTTACTTGCCCGTGATGGTGTAATACAGATTTGCAGCTTGCAACTCTGCACCTGAGAAGAATAAAAAATTTGTCAAATCATTTTTCAAACCAATGAAATATACTGCATTGAAGATGTAATGATACTGACCATAACTCTCTTAAGTAGAGACACCAGAGGGCCCGGGAATGGGAACAGCAAGGGGAATATTGTCCATCATCATCATCATCATCATCATCATCATCATCATCATCATCATCAGAGTCATCCTGGATATTTACAATGACAGAAATCTCTGAAGCATCATGCCTAAATTCTACTCTCCAATCTTCTTCTATAATTTTCTCTGTGTGTGCCACATAATTTTTCCAGCTAAAGCAGAATAAAGGAGTACTTTATATTAACAACTTTCTGCAAAAAGAAAGAAAAAAAATCAAGGCAATATTTTGCTTTTTATTTTAAGTCACTTACTTCTCCGCAGAAACCTGGTTTAATGCTTCCTTCCATTTTCTTGTCACTGCTTGGTGGT
The DNA here is from genome assembly GCA_011170035.1 of Teleogryllus occipitalis. NCBI lineage: Eukaryota > Metazoa > Arthropoda > Insecta > Orthoptera > Gryllidae > Teleogryllus > Teleogryllus occipitalis. The sequence goes on from BLKR01000513.1 coordinate 488,285, forward strand.
CAAAAGTGGTACCATGATGTCTCTGGTAGTATCTTTTGCATTGGCTCCATACCAACTCAATGGGATTGTAGTGGCAATGGTACGGGGGTAGCCTCAGAACTTGATGACCAGCTTCTTCAATAATTTCATCCACAACATATCTGCACCCACATACACTGATATGATTTTTCAACTAATGACAACATTGGCAATCACATCATCATGCAAAAAATAAAACTGCCATATTGTATGTTTAATTCAACAAAACTTATGCTTATTTCAAGAGTACCTTTTCTGAACACAAACTTCAGAAGCTTTCAAAAGAAGACTCTTAAAAGTATGCTCAGGCATAAATGGTATATTGTGCTCACGAAGAAACTCCTGCAGTTCACTCTTCCTCCACTTGGATGATGGCCTTTTCACTTTCTAGAAAATTAGAAATGACAAAAGGATGTTTATTTCATTTTATTCAAAAATTGCATTTTTTTTATACTCTTTTTAAATAAATATAAAACATTCTATTGGCAATCTTGTTGTTCTCTAAGAAAAATTATTTTTACTGATTTAACTAAAATCACTGAACACAATTTAATATAATAAATTTTGTATTTCACCTTTTTTTGTGAAGTAAATAACTGTTGAAATAACCTCTTTTACCACTGACTAGTTGCAAAACCTGTTTCATAATCAGTTATTTTTATAAAGGATTAAATGTATTCTTTGAAAGAATAATTTTTACATTTCTAAAAGAACACTTCTTGAAATGTCACTCACCAGCACAGAATGAACAGGTGCATTGTCCATTACAATAACTGATGGTTCTGGCAAACGAGGTAATAATTCCTCTTTCATCCACTTTTGGAACATTTCTGCTGTCATAGTTCCATGGTACTCATCTACTTCTTTTGTCTTCGAGGGAAACAATAGTTCTGCATCCTGAATGAAACCATTTGCACCTCCTGCATGTAATACTATATACCTTTTACCTTCATCTAAATTTTTGCTACAGCAGCTCTTCTTACTTTTATCTTGCCATGACCGAGAGGCATAACCTACAGGATAGATTATTAAAAGCAATTACTAAAGATGATGTAGCAAAATAAAATCATATTAAACCACTATGATTGTGCTTCAAACAGGACACACAATATTCATGACACTCATAAGTCATTACAGTCACTGAAATAACTACAATTTCACAAATGATGCATTTCATTACATGCAAATCATGCCTTCTTGATTCACTTATGACTTTCTATACTATACTATGAAGACTTTCATACTTTTCAACGCTACAAAAATTTCTTATATTTTTTTGCTTGCCTTTTGAATAAAACCATGTTTTATCCAAAAACACAAATTCAGAACCTTGAGCCTTCAGTTTCATATATTCCATCAAAAACTCTGATCTTGCAACAACAATATCATTTCTTTCCATTATTGACTTGCGGTTGTCTGTCTTTTTCCATTCAAAACCCATGGCATGAAGCAGGTAAGACAAAGTAGTTCTCCCCCCAGTAAACCCTATATCTCTATCATGTTTGACTGCAGTCAAAATTGAGTTCAGAGTAACACTTTGACCTGAGAAAAATGTTGTATTTACAAAAAAAAACATAGGATGTCGCTTACATGCAAATATAAGTAAATTACTTACCATTCTCATACATTGAATAAATAATGCGTCTAATTAAGCCCTGTCCAAAATCATCCACTTCACATGTTTTATTCCCTTCTATTTGTGGACGCTTTCTTTTCGGAGTCTGTGCAGTATCAGGATCTTGTTTCCAAAATCTGAGGCAGTAAATTTAACATTATCCAAGGCAATTTCACCTGATACTTTTATTACAATTTTACTTACTTTTGAACAATGTGACTTTCCAAATTCAATGCATAGGCAGTCTGGTCAATAACTGAAGAAGTTTCTATATTGCCTCACATCATCAGCTCTTCTACATATCTTGCAATAAAAAAGATGTCTTCTTGGCGTTGATGCTGTGTCACTTCTCCCTTCTGCGGTGGACTCATTGCTAGTTACTCAGAAACTATTAATATTTCTAATAAACTACATTAAATATTACTACAAAAATAAATATCTACTATAATAAATAAAGTAATTAAAATGCAACTAATTATAAATATTTTATAAATAGCTATTATTAATGTT